>NC_024133.1:13330240-13395624 GCF_000346735.1 Prunus mume | reverse complement strand
CCACGTGGACCCCGGCGGCGGTGCTGCTGGTGTGGGTCCCATGGCCGTCTCGATCTCGCGGCGACTCGGCCTCCTTCGATTTTCTCATGAAGCTTCCGCCGGAGGCCATGTGAAAGCCTTTTGAGAAGCACCGAGCTCCGATCAGCTTCCTGTTGCAGAGGGACGGGGCGAAATCAGAGCCGGATTCGCACTGGCCGCGCCACCGGGTAGGGATCTCCGGCATTCCGGCGTCGTCGAAGCTCTTGGACTCGGGCCAGACGCCGGTGTCGAGAACTCCGACGATGACGTCATTGGAGGCCTGGTTGAGGTCCTGGGTCGAGTGACCGGCCCAGAGGCCCGATTCGATCTCGAGACCCAGAAACTCGGGGGTCCGAGTGGTGTGGAGAGTGTAGAGAGTGTCTTCGTACACCCCGAGCACCGAGTCGGATTGGCGGAGCAACTCGGCTTGTTCGGAGTCTAAGGAGGCGGCGAAGCCGTGGTAGGCGGTGGTGTAGGTGTAGAGAAGAGAATCTTCGGTGGAGGAGAGAGACTGGAGGTGGGCAGAGTACCAGTCATGGTGGGTGGCGTAGGAGGATGGCTTGGAATGGTGGTTCATCTGCACAATGTAAGTCTGCTTGGCCTTGGCGGATAGACATGTCACAAGAAGAAGTAGAGCAGCAAACCAGAACCGGGCCTCGGCGGCCATGGCTGAGCTTTGGAGCTGCGTATACCCAAATGTGGAAGATGAGAGAGTGAGAGAGTACAGTCGCTCTGTAGCTGCGACTGCCAGAAAGGGGGGATAGAAGGTAGAAGAAGATAGAGACTCATGTCGGGTTTATAAGCAAGTGGAAATATCGAATGCGACATTTATTTTGCTTTAATTACCCCAATGCCACTTTCTTCTTCATCAGATCAGATGTATCTGTATTTACAATTTACTTTTTCTTTTCTTTTCTTGTAATTGTATTTAATCTTCTTAGTTTAATAATTAATTAGGATTAGTATCGTGGAAGAAAGCTGGAGACTCCATGATTATTGTTTATTAATTTTGCGTTGAAGTACAGTGTTTCCAGTTTAAAATCCATATGCAACTTCTTTATAGTATTCCATTAACAATTAGATATTTACTTGATTTACGTTGGTTTCTAATAAAAAAAAAAGAAAGACGGGAAGAACATCTTGACTGATTAATTATTATATTCATCTCTATGATTTCCACTTAATTAATCTACATTATAACAAAAACACAATTATTTTTTATGCATTTGTTCGACATAATTCGACTAATATGACTTATCTTGTAATCTGTCGTAAATCGAGAAAGTAATTAAATTTTTATGTATCATTTTAAAATCTATCCAAATTATTTCTTGCACGCAAAGACGTAGTTAGATTTTCTTGTACATAAGACTGGATAGATTTTATTCTCTTTATTCTTGGAGCAGTCACGGGCATATATAGTTTAACCACTTTTGGTGAATGCAACAAATTGTTTTTGTTGGAGATGGAGATGGAGATGGAGATGGAATGGGCTTGATTTGCAGGTAGTAGGGTTAATTTGTCTTCATCAAACACAGCTGGAGGCACGTCTTGAAGGGGCCAGCGCACTCCAGCACCGCCAAATTAAGTTCAATTTTAATTTGTGTCCTTCCTATCCTGAACACTTGGTGGTGTTACCTTTATCTTCTCTTCATCTTATGAATGTCGAGAAGGTGAGTAAATTAGTGTAAAAAAATGCATTTAATTTTTACTAAGAAAACTTGATTTGAGAGAACTTATAATTGTATTCCCAATTACAACTATTTTATGTATCCAATGTGCAAAGGAACGTGATGCATCGGTCTCATGTTTAATTACAAAAAATATATATGTATTTAAATTCCACTTCTAAATCAACATTTCATACATAATGTTGGATATATAGGGGTGACACACGGTGCAATTTATGAGCACATCTCAAGTTTTACACATAAAATTAATCAACGGTATTGCAAATATATAGATTTTTCCATATACTACTTGATACACAAGAATCTTAAGATTACATGGAGATCTATGCATCTTGGAGTGCAAGATAAGTTTCCACAAAATCACAAATAAAAAAAATTACATGCAAATCATATGTATAAGAAATTACTTACAAAATCCAAAACTTATATGCAATGAAAAGTACGAGTCTTATTTACATTTTTGTATTATACATTTTTTTATATATAAGAGATACTGAGGGAGGGAGGAATCGAACATAGAAACTCGAGTGCATAGGTAAATGATCTTATAGTAACATGTTATTTGGATCAAAATTCCAAAACAATAAATTTCCACAAAACAAAAAAATTACAACAATCGAGTCATGATATGATATTTTTATTTAAATGATGCTGGGATTGAGCAAGATTTTTCAACGTGATCAATTTAAACAAAACAGATTTTTTATTTCTCCATAGGTTGCTTGATATGGAGTAAACCCATGGATGAGTCATCATCACTCATTTTTGTTGCGGTGGCTAATCTGTAAACAAAACACAAGACAAAGGGCATTTATTTATTAAACTTGAGATGAAGAAGAAAAGAAGGAAAAATTCTTATGGCATGCAAATTTATTTATTTTTAATTGTTTTTAATTTTTGGGTCATGCAAATTACGCGGTATGATTTTGTCTTTTTTTAAACTGGGGATTGGATAGGTAACGTACGGTCATGTAACGGCTACTTTTTACGGTCAAGTCCAACTTTTCTGAGCTCTTCTTTGGGAAGGGAAGGCCATTCCTGCCATTTCCACTTTCCAATATCCGATTGGATATTGGATTCTTTACATAACTGCACAAAGTGGCTGGATCTCTCTTTCTTTCTTTTTTTAATTCTAAACATTTGTTTACTTCTACGACCCTTTCCCCCGGGGCCGGAAAAAAAAAAGGAAGTTTTACTAAAACACTTAAAATGGGAGTTGAAATTATAAAAAAATTTAAGTATTATTTAAATATATAAACACACCCAAAATTTATCATTACACACACTCAAAACTCATTTATAAACACACCAAAAAAGTTAACTTTGTGGTTGATTTTTAGTGTGTTTCTATGTTTAAATAGTACTTGAATTTTTTTTATAAATACATGTCTAAGATTGAGTTTATTTATAAATTTGTAAAAAAAAAAGCCCTCTCTGTCTAACACGTGGCAGGTAGCATGCATGTACTTCATTCAAAGGGAAGCCTCCCCTTCCCTCACGCGCAAATGATGGTCAGTGGGATCACTTTCTTTTATTTTAATTTTATTTATAAGCTAATATTGAGCGATGAGAATTTATTTATAACACAAAACCTCAAATGCAGATAATTGTTTATGTTTCTCAGTTGTATAATATAATGAGCTCCATTATTACCCATTTAACCTATGCTTAAGAATTAGGAGCATTTTGTCAAAAAGGAAAAAGAAACTGAATTATGAGTAGACATATCAATTACCACATCACATCACACGATAAGAAAATACGATTTATTTAATATTAATGTAGTTTGATAATGATAGATTAAGTTGGTTTTTTCTTTTGTTAATAAGATGTAGTTTTGGCTACAAGTATGATTAACACTTGATTAAAGTTGTTCAATAAACCATTTTCTAAGTATGATTAGTGTCTCCAATAAAAGTTAGTTTTACCCAATGAGCTAATAAACTTCAATTTCTTTACAAATTCATGTATAAATATGTGAAATAGGAAAATTAAAATCCACCTGTAAATAAAGAAAAAGAAAAGGCCAAAATGCAGAGCTCAATTATTCTCTAGCACATGAGAGTGTATACACGATCTGAAATGTGGGGGCCCCACCAAAGAAAACCGCAGATGGTGGCGCTAATCGGGCCAACGCTTTCTCTCTCTCTCTCTCTCTCTCTCTCTCTCTCTCTGTTGAAAAAGTGCACAAAATTATGCACGCTTTGCACTCTTTCTTTGCATTTCCAATTACCATATTATCCACGGGCTTTTTGCCATTCATCTCTCTCATCCTCTTTTTCTTTTCATTTTCCTCCTATCAGCTCCTTTGAGTCCAAGAAAACAACTTCAACATCACCTCTTATTTTCCTACACTATCATATGCATGTACCTAGTTTACTTACCCCACCTAATTTATGTGACCCCTTTGATAATTCTAAGGAAGGAATCCTATAATTTCATCTCTTTCAGCTATGAGTTTCGAAACTTAACTCTAAGTTAAGGAAAAACACATAAAGAGGGAGACATATAGAACAAAGTATACACCCCGTTGCATGTAAGGATTGAGCTATTTTTCTAATTTGATGATAACTGTTACTTTGGGCACACGATGAGCAGTGGGCATTGCCATTATTCTTAGGTGAGGTCCATAATAATTGGGTTGACACTTATAGTTGAGCTGAATAATCAAGTACCCCAGAATTTACAAAAGCATACCACCAACCACATTATCTCCTTGAAAAGCACAAGATAACCTGAAATTCATATCCATTGCAGCAAATGTTGAATGCTGCGAAAGCCAAGTAAATGGTCTAAACTGGATCAAAGTGAACAGAGTTACAGAGTTGGACAAGATAAGGTGCGTTTGGCCTCATTGCAAGAGACCAAATTGGATACTGTGCGCAAGCGGGATCTAAAGCCATCAAGCTGCATTGGGACTAGCTTGATGGTGCTTCAATAGCAATTCAAGGTGTTGAGATTTCAAAGAGACGGGCTAATGGCCCTACAAAGCTCAATACACGTGAAATTTATATTACAAAATGTCTCGGTGCTATTAATAATGGGAATTAAGCAATTGGCAACAATTGGAAGCTGGTATAATTCTAAGGGGATGGAGCCACAAAGCCACTTTCTTTGATATATCCTTTTAATTGTCCAAATATGGGAAACAGATCATAAGAGCTTGTGATCCATGATGTGCAGCTAGCTGCCTGTGGGCCTCTCTCTACTCTCAACCTGTCTAATTCTGGTTGGTTTCTCACATCAGCATAACACAAACTTGAGCCACTAAACGGGGCAAGTCGCATGCTTGTTAGGCCAATGGAGTTTTCATTTTTCAATGGGGAGAAGTTGCCCCCACAGCTCTACAGTCACTCTGTTTTGCTCTCTAATTGCTCTGTGGCAGAGAGCAACATTGGATAACAGAGGTTCATCCCATCACACTTTTGTGTGGAGCAAGAACTTTTCCCCACTTCTTTATAGTGCTTCTTTTGGTGCCAGTACAACAATTAAAAGGTCCCCAACCCAATATGTTTTTAATTTCAAGTGGAACTTCAAATATCTAAAGTAGGGAACAAAGGCTGCCGTTATATGAATGAAAAATGCTTACATATTTCTTTTTTAAACAAGCGATCTAGCGAGAAGGGAATTAAATTTAATATTTGGAGTACATGGATAAATACTCTTAACCACTTGAGCTACTTCAAACTCCTTGCGCGAATAATTTAGATGTTACTCTCGTCTACAAGCCTGTGGAAGTTTTATTAAGTGACAAAATAGTTAAAGCACAAAGCACCATGACAAAATAGTTCAACCACCTAGCTAGCACAATGAGGTCCAGTTCCACTCCCAGGAGTGTGCATGATGGAAAATTTCAAATGCGGTTCAACTTTTATAATAATTTCCAATCTCATGCTTGGATAAATTTTTGGAGTTCCTTTGTCCTAAGTTTGGGGCAATAAATAACTGAGACTGGGTGATGAAAAAGAAAGATTCTCACTAAGAAGTTCATGGGTTCATTATCATTAAAAAAGAAGAAGAAACGTAATCATATCCCTCTGTAGGTGTGCCTTCTTAAAGGGTGTGTAAACCAATGAAAAATGAGGTGTGCCTGCCTTGTATAAAAGTGTGTGTAGGAATCAGAAAGTTCCCTTCCTGTTTCTTCTTGGCAGCTTGTGAGAGTTTGCACATGCAGAGATGCTCTGTTTCTTCTGCTCTTCTATCTCCAATCCATACAAGTTACTTACAACAACAACATTGGTTGTTGAAAGCTGCTGTCAAAGTATTTCAGAAATTCTGATATGCTTTTCAGCTGATCTATACAACATTTTGTTATCTGAGCTTTTAAGAAAATCCCCGTTGATATTTGTTGGGGAAGGGAACAGAGTTTTTTTCCTTTATTCTGAATAATCCAGGGACTTTAAGGTAAGAAGGTTTTTTTTTTAAAAAAAAAAAAAATTACAAGTGATGTTACTTTGTTTATATTGCCTGTTATACTTTGACCAAAGTTTTCCACATCAAAAGGGAAGACACTCGTTCATTTGAGTGACGTTTAGTTTTTGACACAACTCAGAGTTCATTGTGTGTTTATTTTTTAATACAAACAATAGTTACTGCACACTACCTAGGTGAAAGGAGATTCGAACTTGAAATTACTGGTCAGCAAATCATGACCTTTTTTCACTAGGCTAGACCCCCTTGATTTGTGTTGTTAATTTAAATAAAATAGAATAGTCTGAAGCTGCTTTGCTATGGAAAAAAGGGAAAGTGGAAAGTGGGTCAGGCTAAAAGCAATGGGGTTTTGGGTCCTGTCTTTTGTAGCCCATGGTAGGCTGGGTTACTCTTCAGGTTGCAAGAACACTCGAGGCCGGGAGCTTCTACAATGAGGAGTTAAAGTGAGGAGTTAAAGTGAGGAGACCGATCCGACCGTCAAAACATTTAAAATATTTAAGTCCCATGATTTCTTTACATTTGTTGATGGTGAGATTTGACCTCCTCAAATAATCTCCTCACTTTAAGCCCTCATTATAGCCTTTCCTAGTGGTATTCATATGTTATAGCCCAAATATTGTGTTATTGCAGCCCAAAACAAACTAGCTGAAAGCAATATCTTCATCTTTCTTCACTTTCATAACAAGAAAAAAAAAAAAAGAGGAGAGAGGAGGAGGCTTTTGTGTTACGTAGCCCATAGTTAGAAAAATTGCACTCTTATAATTGAGAACAACTTTTTTCTACCTGATATGTCTTCTAACATCATCATAAATCAATCACACAGCGCCATGTATTTGAATTTTTACATATTATAATACGTGATTGGTTTAAGATACTGTCAATCTGTCATTTCAAATAGGATGAACTTTTTCTCCATATATGAATGTTACTTTTACAAGAATTATGATGCAAATTATTTTTCATGACAGAGTCTGGGGTGGTCACCGATGGTCACATCTCACATGGCCAAAATACTGAAGTCAACCTATCATATTCATGTGCGACTTAGACCAGTTCAATTGCTTTGACTAGTGTATACAAATTTTAGATGATGCTTCCAATTCCAAGTCTCATGCCGGTCACATTCAGACTGAATTCAACTTTGTCTTTGGTGATATAACTTGTTTGCCTCACCAAAAGAAAAGTTCCTAACTTTGATCAAACATGTACAATTTTCTTTTCCTATGATCAACAAGGATCCCAAAACAGAAAGAAAGAACAAAAATACACAATATTGTATGCTAAAATTAACGAAACATTGCTATAAAAATCAATTGCATGGAGCTCCATCCACCCACTACGGCAATTGATATCGAAATCTCAGCCGTTGATAAACAAAACATTTGCTTGCTTACCAATCTCATCAAACGGCTAATAAGGTGCATATATCCTTTGCATGGAGTGTCAGCGTCGATTACTCACCTACCTCGTGATGAATTGTTACTGTTACTGATCGCCAAAAATCAGCTGCCAAACGTAAAGAAGAAACAGCAACAAGAGGACAAGAAGGAAGTGCTTAAAAAAGCCAATCATAAGACGGTAGCAGCCGTTGCCGTTACCTCGGCGGCGGCCACCATCACCACCTTCCTTTCCCTTGTGTCTCCGTCGTTGACGTTTATGCTTCATGACTATGTCTATGCTTTTGTCCCTCGCCATTCCTTCTCCCCACCCAACCCTCAAAACTTCAAATTTTGAAAGATCTGGTAAAAAAAATATACAAAAGAGAGAGAAGGAGAGCGTTTTTGATTTTCTGAATGTTTTAGGAAAGAAGAAGGATGAGTTTAAAAGCTATGAGTTTCCATTTGTGTTGTGGTGTGGAGTTTAAAAGCTATGAGTTTATATAATTTCTTTTGGTTTCTGAGCAAAATCATAGCAGCTTCTAGGAAATTAAGGCCCCGTTTGGAATTGCTTTTTTTCGTCAAAAACCTGCTTCACTTTAAAGTTACGCAGTTTTAGGTGTTTGGTAAAAATAAAATATCTCGATTATTTTAAAAGCAGTGGCCTTTTGACAGCAGCTTTTAAAAGCAGGCTATGAGTTGCTTTTCAAAGCTGCTTTCAAAAGAAGCAGATGCCACCCCCACCACCACCACCACCACCTCCTTCAAAACCTCCACATCCACCAGAAACTTGAGGCGATACTGGTGAAAGGTCTGTAGTTCTTGGAAGTTCCACGTCCTGCAAAAACGAGTCAGCAATAACTTAAATTACAGTTTGTTACAGATTAACTCTTCATGACAGCATTGCACAATCTCTTAGGTTAGCTTGTCGTCTTTTCTTTTTGTCTTACAGGGTCACATGCTCAGCATTCCAAGCAGCTAATCAGGTATGCCAGTAGATTGCAATGGGCCGGTAGATATACAATACAATTGAGGCTAATATTGAGCCCCAACAAAATGGTAATTAAATGGGTAAGTCTTATCATATCCAGTTATTTAATTTCTAGCGTGTGAATTCTGCCCGGCTTCGGCTAATCCAAGAATGCAAAATTGCATGGCCGAGGAGGAGAGTTTTAATATGCTTCTGTATTGGGCTTGCATGGTTGGACACTTTTGGTCTTGTGCTGTGTACATAATGGACATGGGCTTTGCTTCCAGGATGTAACTAGCGTTTCACACTAAGCTCTTCGGTCCTTGGGATACACGGGCTTTCAACAAATACCATCTTCAGACCATGTACATCCTTAAAAAATGCCTAGTTACAAGAATTCTGTAGTGAGGGCATTATATATGGCCCTTAAGCGAGACCCTATTTCTTTATTGTTGGATTAAATTAGTTAGCCGTTGGATAAAATTGATTAGAATAACATAACGGTTAAGAGATAGAACCTTACATAAGGGCCATATATAATACCCTCACTATAAAATGACTTCGCCAAGTTAACCTTTGTTTCTTTGATGTAGCACTCAATCAGCCCATTTTGTGTTTACATGAAAGCCCAATCTCTGACACATAAATTAACGAATGTCATATGAACAACAAAGACGAACGATCTTGCAAAAGACCCACTAGTGTACTAGTTTGAAGCAATTGTTCTCTCAGACAAGATCTTGAATTTGAATCTTAGCATCTGTATAATATGTGTAAATTTAGTATAAAGAATACCTTAACCTTTTTTAGGCATAAAGAGAGAAAAAAAATGATTTAGATGACATTAATCTAGCACCTATGATGTGAAAAAAGAAAAAGAAAGGTCCATTGAATGCCGAATTAGAAAAAGTAAATTTAAGTTTTAGAACATTCAAAAATTACTATATTGCCAATATTCTATATGTCTTCCATCTATTGGATGGTACACTGTCTACGTGGTGTATCTAGAACATTCAAAAATTACTCAGAAAATAGGGATTAACTTGATAGTTTCACGTGATCATTGACCAAGAGACTAAGATACTGTTGATAAGATTGACGGGATGGCCATTGACAAGTGTTAGTGCACGTTTTATATTTACCCGTAAAACGAGTAAAGCGACGTGTAGGTAGCTATTATAATACATGGTTTTCCTAATGCCACGTTGAAATGGAACATGTTAAGTGTATTATTGTTTGAAAAGATGATAAATCAATTCCCATTGAAAAAAAAATTGACTTGGATTTCTAAAGGGTTTTTCATTTTAATAACCTCCTGAAATTTTTGGGGGCCAGCAACTGAAAAAGCCCTAAGCTTAGTGCTAAACAAACACAAGATTAGTGCTAAACACATTTTTTTATCGACTAATGAGTTTTATTATTCAAATCTTGACAGACACAGAGATTTAGCTAAATTATATTAAAATGAATTTAAAAGGGTTAAGAAATATCAAAGGGTCTAAACAAAATGGGAATATTAAAATGAATTTAAAAGGGTTAAGAAATATCATTAGCATCTACATGCTTCAATTCTTCAAGTACTAAATAAATACCTCCAAGCCCCATCTAAATTCCTCACCAATTTACCACAGCAACAATCCCCATAATGGAGGCTATTTCTTATGCTATTTTGACCCTGGCATTGGTATCTACTCTAGCCCTTGTCTCAAAAAATTTCTTACCCCAATCCCAGAAGCTAAAATTTCCACCAGGCCCCAAACCATGGCCTATAATTGGCAACCTCAACCTCATTGGTCCTCTGCCTCATCAATCCCTTCACAAATTGTCCCAAATTTATGGACCAATAATGCAGCTCAAGTTTGGCTCCTATCCAGTTGTGATTGCCTCATCTGCAGAAATGGCAAAATAATTTTTGAGGACACATGATCACATCTTTGCCTCTAGACCCCAAACTGCAGCTGGTAAGTACACAACTTATAACTACAGCAATCTCACTTGGGCACCTCATGCTCAAAGATACTAGAGACTGTCGAATACATTCGTGTTGAGGAAAATCGTGCCTTTCTCTCGCGGCTCTGTGCCTTGTCAGGCAAGCCAACCCTGCTCAAAGGGCATCTGTCACGCCTAACTCTTACCATTATAAGTAGAATTGTGTTGGGTAAGAAGTATTTTAGCACGTCCGAATCTGAGAGTTCGATAGTGACACTAGAAGAATTTCAAAAGATGTTAGATGAGCTGTTCTTGCTTAATGGGGTTTTGAACATAGGGGATTGGATCCCATGGGTTCAGTTTTTTGACTTGCAAGGGTTTGTAAAACGAATGAAGGCCTTAAAGAAAAAATTCGACCGGTTTCACGATCATGTGTTTGATGAACACAGGGCAAAGAAGGAAGGAGTTAAAGATTTTGTGCCAAAGGACACGGTGGACTTACTGTTGCAGCTGGCTGAAGATCCAGATATTGAAGTTAAGCTCAATTATGACAGTGTCAAGGGATTCACTCAGATATGTATGTTTTATATGTACAATCACCAAATTTATTTACCAAATTTTATTCATCACATGACGTGATGATTTTTTTTTAAAAAATCTTAATTTAAATTTGGTCCCACTCTAAACCTCAATGTGAACTGTTCCATTTTGTATTAGGATTTAATAGCAGGAGGAACTGATACCTCTGCAACCACTGTGGAGTGGGCAATGTCTGAGCTCATGAAACAACCACACCTCATCGAAAAGGCAACCGAAGAGCTCGACAGAGTGATTGGGAGAGGGAGATGGGTAGAAGAGAAAGACATCCCACAACTTCCTTACATAGATGCAATTATGAAAGAGACAATGAGGAAGCACCCAGTTGCTGTAATGCTAGCTCCACGTCTAGCTCTTGAAGATTGCAATGTGGGAGGTTATGATATTTGCAAAGGAACTAGAGTGTTCATAAACACATGGAGCATGGGGAGAGATCCTTCACAATGGGATGCACCAGATGAGTTCAACCCCGATAGATTCTTAGGGAAGTCAATTGATGTGAAGGGACAAAACTTTGAGCTCCTGCCATTTGGCTCAGGGAGGAGGATGTGCCCTGGTTATAGCCTTGGACTGAAAATGATAAGGTCTAGTTTGGCTAACTTGTTACATGGATTTAATTGGAAATTACCTGGCAATATGAAACCAGAAGATTTGAGCATGGAGGAAGTTTTCGGATTGGCCACACTTCGGAAGTTCCCACTTGTTGCAGTTGTGGAGCCCCGGCTCCCTGCCCATCTTTATTAATTACATGTGAATCTGTAATGTCCTTGCAAGCTTTAGACTGTCGGCCATTAAATAATAATGCCTCAATGTAATCAATAATCCCTTACTGATTTTACACTTTGTGAATGAAACAGTATCTTCTTTTCTTCATCCAAGTCAGATTCTTAATGTCTGTTTCAAGTCTTGTGTTCTTTCATGAGTATGGTTTTGCTTATGAGTGCCATTGTTTTCAGAATACAAAAAGACAAATTCTTGAGCCCAATCTGCATGCAATTAACATTCACAAAAGTTGGGACCATGAACAATGTCATGAGGTGCATAAAAAAACCTTTTGAAATTATCAACTGATAAATTATTAGCTCTGATTTCAAAAGGTTTTTTAATCATGTTCTTCAGCGATTCCATTTTTCACAAAAGTTGATAATCTTCACATATTGTTTCATACCCTTACAATCTAAACTATTCCATTTTTCAAATCAGGATTTAATAGCTGGAGGCACTGATACCTCTGCTACCACTGGAATGGGCAATGTCTGAGCTCTTAAAGCAACCACACCTCATCGCAAAGGCAACCGAAGAGGTTGACAGAGTAATTGAGAGCAACAGATGGGTAGAAGAGAGAGACTTGAACAACTTCCTTATGTAGATGCAATTATGAAAGAGACATGAGGAAGCACCCAGTTGCTGTAATGCTAGCTCCACATCTAGCTCTTGAAGATTGCAATGCGGGTGGTTATGATATTTGCAAAGGAACTAGAGTGTTCATAAACAAATGGAGCATGGGGAGAGACCCTTCACTATGGGATGCACCAGATGAGTTTAGGCCTGATAGGTTCTTAGGGAAGGCCATTGATGTGAAGGGGCAGAGTTTTGAACTGCTTCCATTTGGCTCAGGAAGAAGGATGTGCCCTGGTTATAGCCTTGGACTTAAAATGATAAGGTCTAGCTTGGCTAACTTGTTACAAGGATTTAACTGGAAATTGCCTGAGAATATGAAAACAGAAGACTTGAGCAGTCATGGAGCCTCGGCTCCCAACCCATCTTTATTAATTATATGTGAAGTTGTGATGTTGTCTCTTTCAAAACCTTAAGAAATAACACCATGTATAATGTCCTTTCAAGACTTGGGAGACATCTTTGCCAAGTATATGTGAATCTGTAATGTTATCCATGCTTTTTGACTTCATCCAAGGGAGATTCTTAATATCAGAAATAATTACATATTGTCTCTTTCAAGCCTTAATCTTTTGTTTTTGTGTGATCTGCATTCTGCTGCGTGCTAGCTTTTGTTTGTTATTAAAAAGAGAGTTGGTAAAACGTGAATGATATTACCAACCACTTCCACTAGTCTACTGGTCTACAACTAGTGGTCTATATAATATTTTGAATCCATTTGCCCATTTTCTATTTTAATTATTATCTATGTTCATGGATACTCCAAATTAAAGATGCCAAAACCCAAAAAAGCACTTGGCTCTGATCATCTGACTAGCGTCTCCGTCTGCCATGTTAACCAGTTCCTCCAACCACAGTCAAATTATTGATGCAGCGCCCGTGAAAAACCCAGATGGTTTGGCACTTTCGCTGCCATCAAGTTTCCTCTCTCTCTCTCTCTCTCTCTCTCTCTCTCTCTCTGTGCTTTTGTTTGTGTGTGTGATCTGCATTGTTGTGTTTGTGCGCTAGCTTTTGTTTGTTAAGAAAAAGAAAGTTGGTAAAACGTGAATGATATTGGCAACCACTAGTCTAATGCTCTGCAACTTGTGTTCTATGTTGGCATTTTCTTTTTATTTCTTACAAATCTTTGTTGTTATTAGTCTAAGTGGTATTTCTATTCCCAGTATTAGAACTTTAGAAGAGGTCTATGAATCTTCTTCTTGATAAAAATAAAAAAAATAAAAACCATGCAAATGATTGTTAACCACTACATTCTTATTTTAAAGCTAATTAATCAGGACACTCTTACTAAACACAGAAAGCAAACAACTATAACAAACAACACAAAGCATCTCTCGTACTAGTAGTGGTCCCCAGTTTGCTTCTGTACAAGTATGTGTTATCACACGAATTCTCAGTTTAAGAACATGATTTGTTTTTGAAACACATGTTTAATTAGCAGCAGGAGATAATTAACATGTGAAAAACAAATTAGAAATGGATTGTGTCATCCGAATGGGAGGACCCTCCTTAACATAATAACATGATTTGCAGTCAAAGATTTTGGATGGCCCATAAATCTATGTTAATAACCACTACACCTTTTTTTTTTTTTTTTTTTCAAACTAAAGCACTACACTACATTGGATCATATCCCTGTGAGTCTGCACAGAACGTGATTTTCTATTTTTAAAACCACCATTTGATTACCTCGAGATTGGGTTTGCTGCCACACCTTCCACGTAGCATTTAATTAGACTCACCTTCCACATTGTTAACAGCTCATACTATCATTGCAAGCTGAACCTGATTGCAAACCACCACGTGGCCACAACTGACCAGATCACTCGTATTCCGACCCGCGCCTGATTGCAAATCACCACGTGGCCACTACACTCGTATACCGACTCGAGCGTATGGTGGAGCTCCCTGATAGGGATAGGACAGACCAGAGGCTGAACTTGAACAAGCACTCGGTTGTCTAAGACACTGACCCGAGCACCATTGGCGCATTAATAGCCAGTAGACTTTAAGGATATTAAGAATGAATAGTATATTTCATTGATGTCTGATTGATACACGGAATGACTATTATATACAAATTGATAATATCTAAATAAGGTAAATATAACAGGATTGATGTAGAGAATCAATCCAGGTTGTCTAGATAAGGTAAATACAATGGGATTGATGAAGAGAATCAATCCAGATCAGCTATGACAGGAAGGCAAAGATCAAGGTTGACTTTGATGAGAGATTGCAGATGATTGCGTTGATGATGAGATGATTTCCTTTGATGAAGGTTCCCTTTTATTGACCAAGACCCTTGTCAACTCTTACCTTTATGATAAACAGCCTGATGTGAGGGGAAAGGTCAATTAAGGCACATCCCATCCTGGACTAAGTGTTGCCTCACCCTCTAAAACCTGGGTGAACAGGGAAGACCACTATTGACGCGATCCCGGACAAACTGAAAATCAATGTCAATATGTTTCATGCGAGAATGGAGAACAGGATTAGCACAGTAGAATGTGGCTCCAATGTTGTCACATGAAATGAGCGGTGGACCGGAAAGGGAAATGCCAAGTTCACGTAACAAGGATTGAATCCATGCAATTTCGGCAGTGGTGGTAGCAATGGCTCGATATTCAGCTTCAGTGGAAGCGTTGCTTGCGAGAGCTCCAAGAGATGAGATTGCCACCAAGATAAACAACATAGGCAGTAGTGGACTTACGGTCATCAAGATTGCCGGCCCAATCGGCATCAGAGAAAGCATAGAGACGATGAGATGAGCGACGAGACAAATGAAGACCAAAGTATAAGGTGCCCTTCAAGTAACGAAGGAGATGCTTGAGGGCCTGCCAGTGAGACTCCGAAGGCTTATGCATGAATTGAGAGAGCTTATTAACGGCAAAAGAGATGTCAGGGCGTGTGAGGTTGAGATACTGAAGACCACCAATGATTTGACGAAATCGAGTAGCATCAGTAGGTGGAGTCCCATCATTGAGCACAAGACTATCAGAAGTAGATAATGGAGTGCTGACCTCCTTGGCACAGTCCATTTTTGCTTTGAGTAGGAGATCACGAATGTAATGGTGTTGCGAGAGAAAGAGACTAGTCGTGGTGGGAATAACCTCAACACCAAGGAAGTAATGAAGAGACCCCAAGTCTTTGACAGAGAACCGGCGAGCCAATGTGGCAATGAACTGCATTACAAGAGAAGAATTGTTGCCAGTAACAATAAGGTCATCAACATAAACCAAGAAATAAATGACATTTCTACCAAAGGTAGAAATAAATAGGGAGGCATCAGAGGTAGCATTGCGGAAGCCTTGTGAGAGCAAGAAGGAGCTCAATTCCTTGTACCATGCCCGAGGTGCCTGCTTAAGGCCATAAAGAGCCTTTCGGAGTTTACAAACATGAGATGTGAGGTTGGTATCAACAAAACCTGGGGGTTGTGACATATAAACAGTGTCACTAAGTGTGCCATGAAGAAAGGCATTGTTGACATCCAACTGACGAATAGGCCAGCCATGAGACAAGGCAAGATGCAACACAACACGGATGATGGTGGGCTTAACCACTGGACTAAAAGTTTCTGAGAAATCGACGCCGGGGCGCTGATGAAAGCCCTTGGCGACCAAACGGGCCTTGTACTTGTCAATAGTGCCATCTGGGTGTCGTTTGATACGAAATACCCATTTACAACCAATGAGATTCTGACTAGAGTCAGATGGAACAAGCTCCCAAGTTCCATTGGTAATGAGCGCATTAAACTCAGTAGACATGGCAGCTCGCCAAAGGGGATCTTTAATGGCCTGAGAAACACATGTCGGTTCAACGGATGAGGGTATGAGATGTTTGGTGGCGACTAAAGCATACCGAGGATTGGGCTTGCTAATACCGGCTTTGGCACGCGTCACCATTTGGTGATCGGGAACCAAGGGTTGTGAGATAGAAGATGGTGGGGGAGGCGATGGGTCAGGGGCTGGGAAGGTAAGAACGAGTCTATTTGGGTTTCTGAGGTAGGTACGGATAGGGGATGGCTGGGGAGGTTGGGTTTCTGGTTCAGTGGGGGTCGGATTGGAAGGGAAATGGGTTGGGGTCATGGTTTGTGAAGGGGTATGAGTAGTATGAGGTGGGTTAGAGGAGGATGGGTTTTGTGGCGGAAGTGGAGAGACAGTAGGGGCTGGAGGTGGTATGTGCGCAGGGGGGCAGAGCTGCTCCAAGGCAGAAGAGGCAGCGGAGGACGATGTGGATGGTGCAGTCGGTGAGGAGGTGGTAGCCGATGGTGGTGGCATGGGGGCTGCTTGGAAAGGAATAAGAGTAACAGGAGGAGCAAGAGGAAACCAAGAGGTGGAAGTAGGAGAGGGGACAGAAGAAGTGGAATTATGGGCACTAGCAAGAGGGAAAGTGGACTCATCAAATTGGACATGACGAGAGATAAAAAGTTTATTGGATGAGAGATCAAGACATTTGTAGGCACTTTGATTGGAGGAGTAACCAAGAAAAAGACACGCGCGGGAACGAGGAAGTAACTTGTTGGAGTTGTAAGGCCGTAGCCATGGAAAACACAGACATCCAAAGGTACGAAGACATGAGTAATTGGGTTGTTGATGAAAGAGTTGTTGATATGGTGAGACATTTTTAAGGATGGGAGTGGGCATTCGATTTATGAGGTAGACAGCAGTTTGAAACGCATATGACCAATAGGAAAGAGGTAATGAGGCTTGATGAAGAAGGGTGAGACCGGTTTCGACAACATGACGATGCCGTCGTTCGGCAACACCATTGTGTTGTGGAGTATGTGGTGGTGTGATGAGATGAGAGATGCCAGCGGAAGAGAGAAAGTTTTTGAGTTTGACAAATTCCCCTCCACCATCAGTAAATAAGGTGATGATTTTAGTTTTGAAATAATTTTCAACAAGGGCTTTAAAGGTGGTGAAGGTGGAAAACACATCTGATTTCTTTTTGAGAGGGTATAGCCATATGTACTTGGTAAAATGATCAACAAAAATAAGATAGTAGGAAAAGCCATCAATGGAAGAATAAGGGGCAGGGCCCCAAACATCACTATAAAGGAGCTCTAACGGACCATTGCTTTGAAGGGAAGAAGTACCAAATGGGAGCCTATGGCTCTTATTACATTGACATGAATGACAAAGAGACTCGAACAATTTGGAGGACACATGAATGGAAGAGGAACGAAGAACTTGGTGAAGAGTTTTAGAATGTGGATGACCAAGACGCCGGTGCCACAAATTTGGAGAGACCACCACACCCACCATGGCCTGAGGTTGACGGAGGGATTGGGAGGACCACTCATACACATCGTCCTTATTCGGGCCTTGAAGAAGTACCGCCCTCGTGCTCAGATCCTTGACATGAAAGAAATCAGGAAAAAGTTCAATAGACGTATTATTTTGTTTGTTAAATTTGGAAATAGAAATAATATCTTGCTTAATGGAAGGAACACAAAGAACATTAGATAAGGCAAAGGTTTTGGAGGAGGGGGTAGTGAGAGAGGATGAACCGACATGAGTTATACCCAAACCTGAACCATTACCAATAATTATTTCATCAGGGCCAGCATATGTGGAGACATCGGAGAGATTGGTGACTTTGGAGGTAACATGGTGAGAAGCACCGGAATCAAGCAACCATGTGGGAGAGGCATTGTGGCGGCCATGGTAGGTAGAATTGACCACTGGCTGACTTTGGGAGCCAGATTGAAGCTGGGGACAACGTTTGGCACTATGACCTTGTGTACCACACCATTGACAATAGCCACGATAACCAGTGCCAGTAGTGTTGTTTGAACGACGACCGTTGTCAGTGGTTGAGGGCGAGGTGGATTCAGAGGAACCACGGTAATTGTTGCGGAAGCTAGAAGAACCACGATTGTGATTGTAGGTGTGGGAGCGAGAACCACGGTTGGTGGGGGCTCGCTGGGAGCTTTGAGTGACATTAGCAGTGATGACAGGTGTGGTAACTGGAGCGTCGGCACGTGTAAGGGCAGCTTCATGTTCAACCAACTTATCATGAAGATTTTCGAATGAGATAGAGGTGTCACAGGAACGAACAACAGCAGCGATCTCCTTAAATTCAGAACCAACACCATTGAGAATGTAAAGGAGAAGATCATCATCAGAAAGGGGGACATCGATGATGGCAAGTTCATCGGCGATAACCTTAACATCTTGCAAATACTGAGAGACAGGCTTATCCTCACGACGCATAAGAGTAAGGCGTTCCTTGAGACCAAGGACACGAGCACGTGCTTTGCTAGCATAGAGATGGAGCAGTTTGTCCCACGCCTCCTTGGAGGTCTTGGCGGAGGCAATAAGGGATATTACTTGCGGTGATACGGATGCAAGAATGGCATGGAGGAGCAGCTGGTCCTGACGAATCCAAAGGGCGCGAGGCGCGGCTGGAGTGTCTGGTGGGCATGTAGAAGAACCATCCACATAGCCCAGGAGGTCATAGCCAATAAGGAGGGCGTTAAACTGGGCACGCCAAGATGGGTAATTTGTAGGGGTAAGCTTGACGGGAAGTTGTGCAGCAGCGTTGATGGTGATTAGGGAGGATATGGTGTTGGAGTTGGTGTTGGTGATGATTGGGGTGGATATATCAGAGGATTGAGGAGCCATGAGTATAGACTGCTGGAAGAGGAAAGAAAAAAAAAAGGAACAGAGGATGCTCGTTGGAGCCTTAGGGCTGTGATACCATAAGGATATTAAGAATGAATAGTATATTTCATTGATGTCTGATTGATACACGGAATGACTATTATATACAAATTGATAATATCTAAATAAGGTAAATATAACAGGATTGATGTAGAGAATCAATCCAGGTTGTCTAGATAAGGTAAATACAATGGGATTGATGAAGAGAATCAATCCAGATCAGCTATGACAGGAAGGCAAAGATCAAGATTGACTTTGATGAGAGATTGCAGATGATTGCGTTGATGATGAGATGATTTCCTTTGATGAAGGTTCCCTTTTATTGACCAAGACCCTTGTCAACTCTTACCTTTATGATAAACAGCCTGATGTGAGGGGAAAGGTCAATTAAGGCACATCCCATCCTGGACTAAGTGTTGCCTCACCCTCTAAAACCTGGGTGAACAGGACTGATGATGGAGAGGGATCATTTATTGCACCTTCCATCCTTGGTCATTGGTCGCTTCGCCACCTGACTTATGTACAGTAAGCATGGCGGTCATTTAATGAAACCCATACCAGAGGAGAAAGGGGGGAAGACCTCCTTACAAATATCTTTACTTTGTCCCTCTTGTAAATACCCTCCACCTATCTCTGGACGAAGGTAATAACTATTCTCACTAAGTAAACCCTATATACATTCTCTCTACCCTATTATCATACCTGACTTCACCATTGGAGGGGCCTCCATTGGGATCAGCCCCAATTTGCTCATATTATGATAGTTGTTCTTAGTGTGCAAATCTTCCACGAAATACATTCCAACCCTGGAGAACCACACGTCATATAGGGGAAGAATACCTGATTTACACACATAGTATTTAATTAAGAAAAATACTAGAGAGACCACTTTGTGCACAACATTCTAATAAAAGTGAGATCCATTATATTGATGATATATAAAATATGGTTTCTCTAGCATGACTCCCTTTAAATAAACACCGAATTCGTATGTTAATTTAGTTGTTATTTCATCGATATTTGGTAAATTGGTAATATAGACAAACTATGGAGTATGGACAATATTTTTCTTTTTTGGGAAAAACTATGGACAATGTATGGGGTATTATAAATTGATATCCAATAGCATCCCATTATTCTCCCTAAATAAAATAATAAGAATAGGGAAATTCTATACATATACCATACCCTACAATTTGTTCACACCTACCTGCTTATTTAAACTCCACCTCATTTACATGAGTGTAGGGTATATCGAGTTAAAGTTGAGACATAAAAAATTTCCCACGAGAATAATATCAAGACTAAAAATGGTCAACAAGTATATCATCATGTACATACATATGCATTATAAATACATGCAAGATCACCTCAAATTCTCACCATTACACCACAACCCACATCAATGGAGGCTTCTTCTTCTTTGGTTGTTTTGACCCTGGCATGTCTAGCTACTCTGGCCTTCCTATCAAAAATTATATTTTCCCAAAGCCACAAACCAAAAGCTCCGCCAGGTCCAAAACCATGGCCTATACTTGGCAACCTTAACCTCATGGGACCTCTCCCACATCAATGCCTTCACAAATTATCTCAAACTTATGGACCCTTAATGCAGCTTAAGTTTGGCTCCTATCCAGTGGTGATTGCCTCATCAGCAGAAATGGCAAAACAGTTTCTGAAGACGCATGATCATGTCTTTGCCTCTAGACCTCAAACTGCAGCTGGCAAATACCTCACTTACAACTACAGAAACATCACTTGGGCACCTTTTGGTCCATATTGGCGTCAAGGGAGAAAAATTTTCATGTCCGAGCTATTTAGCTCAAAAAGACTAGCGTCTTTTGAGTACATTCGTGTCGAGGAAATTCGCGCTTTTACATCGCGATTCTATGCCTTGTCAGGTAAGCCAGTCATTCTTAAAGAGCATATCTCAAGGCTAACTCTTAGCACTGTGAGCAGGATTGTGTTAGGTAAGGAGTATTTTAGTGAGTCTCAGTTTGTGACTTCCACAGTGACACTGGGAGAATTTCAGGACATGTTAGATGAGTTGGTGTGTCTTAGTGGGGTGTTAAATATTGGGGATTGGATACCATGGCTTAAATTTTTCGACTTACAAGGATACGTAAAGCAAATGAAGGCCTTAAAGAAAAAATTTGATCTCTTCCATGATTATATATTGGATGAACACAAGGCAAGGAAGAAAGAAGAGACAAATTTTGTGCCAAAAGATATGGTGGACTTACTGTTGCAGCTGGTTGATGATCCTGATCTTGAAGTTAAGCTCAACCGTGACAGTGTCAAGGGATTCACTCAGGTACTATCCAAAACATTCAGTTTATTTGCTTTACTTATTTTTTTGCGTGACAAAAATAGGTTGTGGTAAAAGAAACATGATCATATGAAACACATTTTGTCCCATTTTTTTGATTGAAAAACAGGATTTAATAGCAGGGGGCACAGATACCTCTGCTACCAATTTGGAGTGGGCAATGTCTGAACTCATAAGACAACCACACCTCATCGAAAAGGCAACCGAAGAGCTTGACAGAGTAATTGGGAGAGAGAGATGGGTGGAAGAGAAAGACCTCGAAAACCTTCCTTATATAGATGCAATTATGAAAGAGACAATGAGGAAGCACCCTGTGGTTGCAATGCTTGCACCACATCTAGCTCTTGACGATTGCAAAGTGGAAGGTTATGATATTTGTAAAGGAACTAGAGTGTTCATAAACACATGGAGCATAGGGAGAGACCCTTCACTATGGGATGCACCAGAAGAGTTCAACCCAGAGAGGTTCTTAGGGAAGGCAATTGATGTGAAGGGTCAGAGTTTTGAGCTGCTGCCATTTGGCTCAGGAAGGAGGATGTGCCCTGGTTATGGCCTCGGACTAAAAATGATTAGGTGCAGCTTGGCTAACATGTTACATGGGTTTAATTGGAAATTGCCTGAGAATATAAAACCAGAAGATTTGAGCATGGAGGAAGTTGCTGGATTGTCAACACCAAGGAAGTTCCCTCTTGTTGCAGTCATGGAGCCTCGGCTCCCAATCCATCTTTATTGATCATATCGTATGTGAATCTGCAATGTTCTTGCTACAGTTTTTTTTTTTTTTTTTTTTTTTTTCATTTTTTTTTTTTTTTTTTTTTTTTTTTTCCTCTTTTTCTTTTTTGCTTTCTCTGTACAATTAAAAAAAACTTATTGCCCCAATCTGGATCTGGATATGTGTATTTTATTCAGAAAAGTTGATGCGTGCAATTTTATAAACATCCCATCCCATGCATCCGTTTAAGCGAAGTTGAAATAGTTTTATGGAGAAATTAACATTAAGATGGAGATTAGCACATGCTACTATTACTATTGTTGAAATTAGCGTTATTTTGTTATTGCCAATGCAGATTGATTGAATTTTAAGGCTATACCTCAAAACCAATTGACTATGAGAGGAGTAGTTCAACTCCTTATAAACTCAGGCTAGGTCCCTTAACATTTCAATGTGGAATAAACACTCTCAACACGCTCCCGCACGTGTGGTGAATTTTCAAGCCTAACACGTGGACAACACATATTGAGTGACGTGGGAGCACGTGTGGCCGTTGGGCCCAACACGTTAAGCCTTGCTCTGATACCATGAAGGAAGTTAAGGTTCTAACTCAACCATGAGGGGAGTAGTCCAACTCCTTATAAACTCAGATTAGGTTAGGTCCCTTAACATTTCAATGTGAAACAAACACTCTCAACACTATTGAAGCTTTAGGAAACACTAGTGATCCAAGTTGCAACCTCTCTTCGATGTTGCATCTGTCTTTTTTTACCTTAGATTTTTGAAGTCAACAATAGGCAATATCAGAGTGCATTAGTATATTAACATCTGATATTGTTGAATCTGGGTTGGCACATAAATCTATACTCACCCATGTTAATGTTGACCTCATAGATTAAGTTATTTCGGCAATCACTAAGCAAAAACTCGGAAAACAAAACAATAATATTCGACAACTACATTATTTATAAAAAGAAAATTCGAAGAATTTAACCAATTAACTCTTGATTCAGTAGTATTTTCCCCTCTTGTTGCAGTCATGGGCCTCGGCTCCCAATCCATCTTTTATTGATCATATCATATGCGAATCTGCAATGTTCTTGCTACAAATTTTTTCCTTTTCTTTTCTGCTTTGCTTTCTCTGTACAATAAATAAATAAATAAAACTTCTTGACCCAATCTGGAAGTTGGGTACCCGTGGAATATGCAAGCAATTTTATAAACATCCCATCCCATGCATCCATGTAAGCAAAGTGGAAACAGTTTTATGGAGAAATTAACATCAAGATGGAGATTAGCGCATGGTATTTCAAGATTTTGGTGAGTCCAAATTAATTCCGACATATGAAAGTTTTGAAATTCGAAAATTCCAAAAAAAAAAAAAGGATTGGAATTGGAATGTATTTCAAGATTCCGAATTAAGAAATATATTGAGGATTCAAGCTTAGATTACACATAATGACTAGGTTCATGTTGAATTTCATATGACTTAATGACCAAATAGACATAGACGAGCTATTTCATAAAGGATAACAACATATGAGTGATAGCATACAATAGTTTTTCTAGATTTTCGTATGATTTTTTCAAATTTGAGCCAATTTTAACCTCTCAAATTGTTAGACATGTTTAAATTTTTTAAGTAAATTTAGGTTTTGGCCAAATTTTTTTTTTCACTTTTGGAAAAAGCCAAACCTTTTTCAAAAAAGACAGAAAAACCTCTCAACTTTCAAATTAAAGACATGCAAATGTAAAGGATTCCTTAGGAAATCCAAAAATAAATAAGGGTAATTTTGTCCATTTTGGCTTCTTTTACAAAATTTCTCTCTCCTTTGTGTTTTCCAAAGTCTCCCAATTTTTTTTAATGATTTTCCGAAACTTTCCAAAAATATTCCAATAAATGTAATTTCCAAAAGTTTCCGAAAATTCCGAGTTTTTCGAATTGGAATGGATGTTGAAATTCTGAATTTTTTTTGGAATGGAATTGGAACCCTAATTCCAATCCGATATGTTCGAAAATCAACCCTAATCAGTGAGTAAAGCAACAGTTTCTGATTGTTGGGGCATTTCCTTTGAGTTTTTCTATTTAAACCTCACACTTCTCTTTGTTCACCCCAACTTCTAATTCAAATTTTCACAATTTTTAAGAAAACCCCACTATCTTCCCAAACTACCTTTAAAATAAACACACACCTGGCAAAAAAATAAAAAAAAACTCATCAACCCCACACCTCACACCCCGCTATCTTGCCTCTCACTACTCTAAGTTCAGCTCAACCTCACATTACTTAGCGAGATAAAAACACTGTTGTCAAATGTGTAACATCATTATTTTATTATTATTATTAAGTTGTATTAGATGTTTTGGTTTTATTTTATTTATTATTAAAATTCCAAAGAGGTTTTGGTTTTATTTTCAGCAATCACACTTCATAGTCATCAAAGCTTTTAATTTTGTATCATCAATCACCCTTCTGCATGTGGCCATCCTAACTTTAGTCTTTCACATAGTCTTCAAGATATCTAAGCCAATTCATAGAATAAACTCAAATTGACTTTTTTGGTTTTTTTTTTCAAGGGAAGGGACATATAAGAGTTTGATTCAGTCCATGGGTGTGAGGATGACTGTTATACCAGCCGCTTAGGAAACTCAAATTGAATTTGAATTCTTCCAAGTGGCCGGGTGTGTGGAGGTGTGTGTATAGATGTATTAGGGTTAAGTATTAAGTTAGATGACCTTTTTTGTCTTTTTACACAATAATAAAACTTAAGAGCTTAATGATTTAAGTATTGGGGTGAACAAAGAAACGTGTGAAGTTTAAATAGAAAAACTCTTTCCTTTTATAAAAGAAAAACATTTATAATGAGATTAATGTGTAAATACACATGCATATGGTTTCACTAGAACTCATTTATAACGTGATTCTTTAGTAGACACAAATCAAACTACCTACTCGCTAGCTTCAACTATAAATTACCTGCAAGATCAGTCACCATTACAGCCACAACTCGCATATTAATGGAGGCTTTTTCTTGGACTGTTATAACCCTTGCACTGGTAGCTGCTCTGGCCCTTCTCTCCAAAATTCTCTTTCCCAAACGCCCAAACCTTCCACCAGGCCCCAAACCATGGCCTATAATTGGCAACCTCAACCTCATTGGTCGTCTGCCTAATCAATCCTTTCACAAATTGTCCCAAACTTATGGACCAATAATGCAGCTCAAATTTGGCTCCTACCCAGTTGTAATTGCCTCATCTCCAGAAATGGCAAAACAATTTTTAAAGACACATGATCACATCTTTGCCTCTAGGCCTCAAACTGCAGTAGGCAAGTACCTCACTTATGGCTACCTCAATGTCACTTGGGCACCTTATGGTCCATATTGGCGTCAAGCCCGCAAAATTTTTCTGACGGAGCTGTTTAGCTCGAAAAAATTAGAGTCTTTTCAATACATTCGGGTTGAGGAAAATCGTGCTTTTATTTCACGACTCTATGCCTTGTCAGGGAAGGCAGTTGTGCTCAAAGAGCATCTGTCACGCCTTACTCTTAGCATTATGAGCAGAATTGTGTTCGGGAAGGAGTACTTTGGCATGTCCAAATTTGAGAGTTCAATAATGTCATTCAAAGAATTTCAGGACACATCAGATGAGTTGTTCTTGCTTAGCGGGGTATTCAACATAGGGGATTGGATACCCTGGCTTAATTTTTTGGACTTGCAAGGGTATGTAAAGCGAATGAAGGCCTTAACGAAAAAATTGGACCGCTTTTATGAGTTTGTGCTTGATGAACACAAGGCAAGGAAGGAAGGAGTGGAGAAATTTGTGGCAGGGGACATGGTGGATTTACTGTTGCGGCTGGCTGATGACCCTAATGATCTTGAAGTTAAGCTCACTTATGACAGTGTCAAGGCACTCACTCAGGTATGTGCTTCTTAAATTTATTATTTCTTATTAAATTTCCAAAAATTAGGGTAATGTTCTTTGGCTAAACTTATGTTGTCGGACTGTGAATATATACAAATGTACCACACAGTAGTCCGTTAAAACAAAATTTTTCTCCTAATAAGATATGTAAAAGACACAGCATAAAGATATAAACATAATTGATTCATTTTGTTCATTCAAATTAAAACCAGGACTTGATAACTGGAGGCAGTGATACGTCTGCAAACATTTTGGAGTGGACAATGTCTGAACTCGTAAAACAACCAAACCTCATAAAAAAGGCAACAGAAGAGCTTGACAGAGTGATTGGGAAGGAGAGATGGGTGGAAGAGAAAGACCTCGAGAACCTTCCCTATATAGATGCAATTATGAAAGAGACCATGAGGAAGCACCCTGTAGTGGCAATGCTACCACCACGTCTAGCTCTTGAAGATTGCAATGTGGCAGGCTATGATATTTACAAAGGAACTATAGTGTTTGTGAACGCATGGAGCATGGGGAGAGATCCCACGCTGTGGGATGCACCTGATGAGTTTAGGCCTGAGAGGTTCTTAGGGAAGGCAATTGATGTGAAGGGACAGAGTTTTGAGTTCTTGCCATTTGGCTCAGGAAGGAGGATGTGCCCTGGTTATAGTCTTGGACTGAAAGTGATAAGGTCTTGCTTGGCCAACATGTTACATGGGTTCAATTGGAAATTGCCTGAGAATATGAAAACAGAAGATTTGGACATGGAGGAGGTTTATGGATTGATAACATCTCGGAAGTTCCCACTTCTTGCAATAGTCGAACCTCGGCTACCAATCCATCTTTACTAATTATATTTGAATCTGCTGGTGTCCCTGCTTAATTTTTTTTCTTTTCTTTTTCATCTATTTAGTGAGTGTCTCCCAACATATATTATGATCCAATTCTCAGTAAAATAGAACTAGTCATACTGAATAAAACTCTGTACGAATGTTTGTTATGATACGTTGGACTGCTTTGTTGATTGTGTAGTCTCTGCACCCTGCGTTATGCCTCTTCCCTTAGAATGAGTTAGATTAATTTCATCCAAAAATATGAACTTTATGTTCCGAGATTAAGGAGAGGTATCGATATATGTGGTGTGCATGGGTGCGTGATCATGGGTTGTTGGACTAATCAACTAGCTTCCGCCTTACAATCGTTTTTGAGTCTAAGATGATTGCCAATGCCAGATCTGGTGTGACAATTTTTATCATATATCAAAGTGTGGAAATCATGCAGGTTGTCACATATCAGTTAGGTAGCCAAAAGAAAATTTATGATACTCCGTCCGTATAGTTCCCTTCAATTATTTCTGTCGTGCAAAGTGTGTTTCATGTTGCAAATGAGCCCTGAGCACTGTACAATACCCGAACAAATAAAAAAAACTACAGCTCATTATGGAGGCCCACATATGTTATAGTTATGAGAATCGACAAGGACATAGCTGCTAGTAGACTGAATGCTAGGGCCATTTTATGCAAATTGGTTGAATGGTGCTGAATCTGATGCTTTTGAAGTTTACGATACACACAAGTAAAAGTAATGCAACCTCTGTACCATCATGTCACATTTGCTTTTCTTTAGGCTTTCATTTGGATGAAGGAATTGCAAATTAGATAGAATTCTAATGACGGAATTTAGATTTCCGTCATTTCAATTTCTGGCAATTGAAGATTTTAGTGTTTGGATTTATGTATGTCGAATTTTTTTAAATGACAGAAATTGAAAATTTCAATGTTTGGATAGCTCATGTAAATTATAAATGATCGAAATTAAAAAATTCGATATCTTGGTCTTTCTTCTGCCGACACTATTATTGGAATGTGAGTTCCATCAAGTGCCCCAAAACAATTCTAAACATGAAATATAAAACAATGTTACAGTTATGAGAATAGACAAGGACTAGACAGAATGGTAGGGCCAATTTATGCAGATTGGTTGAATGGTGCTGAATCAAATGATTTGATGTTATTGAAGTTTACGAAACACACAAGGAAAAGTAATGCAACCTCTATACCATCACGTTACATTTGCTTTTCCTTAGATTGAATCCATGTAACATGTTAGCCAAACAATACCTAATCGCATTCACGGGTAATATATAGTTGAAGTAGGTATGAGCGATATAATATTTATTAACCCCTTTTTTATTTGATTCCGTGAGACAGGAATTACTTGAGTTAAGTCGTCGTCATTAATCCATGAAAATATATCCCCAAAACCTTGACGGATTATTTTTAGAAGAGACACCATGAATATCAATTATTTTTGGACCCTTACCTTATAACAAGTCGACAGCAGTGATTTTTGATGCATTTTGATGAGTTTTTGTTCCACCTGAATGTCTGTCTGGCTCTCCAACAACAGAGAGGATCAAGGTTGTTTCATGTCGCAAATTTGCCCTAGATGTCAATGCTGCATATTTTCGGATGATTCACGGTTAACGCCACATAGCCGGAGCCATGGAGACTTAACAGCGAGTGGAGCAATGAGCACAGAAGAATGGCTGAACAAATGAAATAAATTACAGCACATTGTGGAGCTCCACAGGATGATTGGCTAGATGGGTGGGTGGAAGAGATCATGGAACTTGTCACATGTGCCACACTCACGTCCCAATTCAGATTTCTGTCCCTCTTTGATAAAAACGAATTACAACATATTGAGTAGAAGTTATTTTTTTGTGAAAACTAAGCCTCCCTACTTGATCAAAATATATATTGGCAGACTATATAGATGGAACTAAAAAGAAATTTAAAGCTGGCACGATTTACACAGAGTTTTTTTATTTTGTATTTTCTATTGTTGATACCGGCGATATGTTGATGAGGAGGGATTTGAACATAGGACTTTGAGTGCAGTATGCAGGGGTAACTGCTTTTAATCAATTGAGCTACAAACCCCTCACATATAGTTAAGTTAATAAAGATGGATTGGCAGCCGAGGTTCTGTGACTGCAACAAGTGGGAACTTCCGAGGTGTGACCAATCCATAAACCTCCTCCATGCCCAAATCTTCAACTTTCACATTTTCAGGCAGTTTCCAGTTAAACCCATGTAACACGTTAGCCAAACAAGACCCTATCATTTTCAGTCCGAGACTATAACCAGGGCACATCCTCCTTCCTGAACCAAATGGCAATAACTCAAAACTCTGTCCCTTCACATCAATTGCCTTCCCTAAGAACCTCTCAGGCCTAAACTCATCTGGTGCATCCCACAGTGTGGGGTCTCTTCCCATGCTCCATAGGTTCACAAGCACTAGAGTCCCTTTACGAACATCATAACCTGCCACATTGCAATCTTCAAGAGCTAGATGTGGTGGTAGCATTACCACCGCAGGGTGCTTCCTCATGGTCTCTTTCATAATTGCATCCATATAAGGAAGGTTTTCGAGGTCTTTCTCTTCTACCCATCTCTCCTTCCCAATCACTCTGTCAAGCTCTTCTGTTGCCTTTTCGATCAGGTTTGGCTGTTTTATGAGCTCAGACATTGCCCATTCCAAAAGGGAAGCAGAGGTATCAGTGCCTCCAGCTATCAAGTCCTGATTTTAATTTGGATGAACAAAAATTAATAAGCCACGTGAACAATTTTGAGTAAAGCTTTATGTGGTGTGTTTCTACATAAGTTTTTATATAGAAATGTTCTATTGCCAAACTGCGTAATGTATGGTCCAAATTCACAGTACGGCAAGAGAACATTGCAGTAATCTGAGGAAATTTAATAAGGGAATGATTTAGGAAGCATATACCTGAGTGAATGCCTTGATACTGTCATAGGTGAGCTTAACTTCAAGATCATTAGGATCATCAACCAGCTGCAATAGTAAATCCACCATGTCCTTTGCCACAAACTCCTGCACCCCTTCCTTCCTGGCCTTGTGTTCATGGAGCACAAACTCATAAAACCGGTCCATTTTTTTCTTTACGGCCTTCATTCGCTTTACATAACCTTGCAAGTCCAAAAAATCAAGCCATGGTATCCAATCCCCTATATTGGATACCCCATTAAGCAAGAACAACTCATCTAACATGTCCTGAAATTCTTTGAGTGACATTATCGAACTCTCGAAGTCGGTCAAGCTAAAATACTCCTTCCCCAACACAATTCTGCTCATAATGCTAAGATTTAGGCGTGACAGATGCTCTTTGAGCACAACTGCCTTCCCCGACAAGGCATAGAGTCGCGAAGCAAAAGCACGATTTTCCTCAACCCGAATGTATCGAAAAGACTCTAGTCTTTTGGAGCTAAACAGCTCCGTGAGAAAAATTTTGCGGCCTTGACGCCAATATGGACCATAAGGTGCCCAGGTGACATTGAGGTAGTCATAAGTGAGGTACTTGCCTGCAGCAGTTTGAGGCCTAGAGGCAAAGATGTGATCATGTGTCTTTGAAAATTGTTTTGTCATTTCTGGAGATGAGGCAACAACAACTGGGTAGGAGCCAAACTTAAGCTGCATTACTGGTCCATAAGTTTGGGACAATTTGTGTAGGGATTGATGAGGCAGAGGACCAAGGAGATTGAGGTTGCCAATTATAGGCCATGGTTTTGGACCTGGTGGAAGTTTTGGGCGTTTGGCAAATAGAATTTTGGAGAGAAGGGCCAGAGCAGCTAGCAATGCAAGGGCTAAAACAGCCGAAGAAGAAGAAGCCTCCATTGTGTGAAAGTTGAGCAGTATTGACTGATATTGCTTGTAATTTGTAGTTGGAGGAGGCATGTGGGCAATGATATTTCTAAACTTTTTTTGTTTTGCTTTAGTGAGAGAAGATTGATTTGAGGCATTGAAGATATATATATTTATATTATCCCCCCAAAACCTTTATGTGGTCCCTAACCTCCCAAAAATCCATCACCGTCCATTTGTGTTTTATTAACATAATAATCTCGTGCAAAATTTGATCCAAAAATAAATAAAGGCAAAAAGTCAATTTTGGTCCCTGTAGTTTGTCACTTTTACCACTTTGGTCCCTGTGATTTCAATTTGGTCAATTTTATCCCTGTTGTTTCAATTTAAAGCAATTCAAGGACAATCTCTCATTTCTGTGAAATTAGAGTAACTTCTGTCAATTTTTGAGGGGTATTTCTGTCCTACAACAAAGGCTGGAAAAACAAAAAAAAAAGAAAAAAGAAAAGGGAGAGAGAAGCCCTCACCCAAATCACCAACCCAACCTGTCCACACTCCGTCCCAATCTTCCAAACCCATTACAACTCTACCGCATCTGCAATGGCGTCAAGATCGAGAGTCCCTCTCATCTCTCTCTTGCTGACTGCATCTTCATGTGTCTTCTATGGTTTTTTTGCTTTTTAAATGGAATTTATTGACCAATATCGGGATCACATCACTCATGACCTAGCTACCTGCTTCGAAAATTCATCATCTCACCCAATTAAATTCCTTCAAGAAAAAATAAAAATAAATAGAGGGTTGCCTTAAGTTTGCAAATACATTTCAAATGGATATTACAAATACATTTCAGAGGTTGCCAAATGGCCAGATCCAGATCCATCGTTGATGGAATCCGTGTTTTTAGGAGTGGATTAAGGGTTTGGGTTGATGAGTTGTGCTGGGAAAGAAGGGGTGGGCTCGGAACAGTGGGCGAGGGAGGGGGAGGTCTTGGCGGAGTAGGTGAATCTGTGGGTTTCGGGGTTGGGCTTGGGAGGAGAGAGAGAGAGAGGTGGAGTGTCTTGAGAAGTTTTGTGGTGAGAGGGTGGTTGCTGGGTGGGTGATGTTGGCCAGTGGCTTGTTGGGTGGGGTTGGAATGGTGGTGGTGAAGGTAGCTTTAGGTTGGGTGGTGGTTGTGGTTTGATGGTAAATTTAGGGGAGGGGGAGGGGACGGGAGAGAAGGGAGAAGAAGATACTTTTTATTTTTATTTTTTTATGTTTATAAATTAATTTTTTTAATTTTGCATTGTTTATTTTTAGAAGGAATGATTTTTTTAATAATTTGACCGAATTGCCGCTCTACGGGTAACGGAAGTTACTCTAATTTGACAGAAATGAGAAATTATCATTGAATTGCTTCAAATTGAAACAACAGGGACAAAATTGACAAAATTGAAACCACAGGGACTAAAGTGATAAAAATGATAAACTACATGCACTAAAAGTGACTTTTTGCCATAAATAAATAAAGGGTTCATGTAAGCAAACAAAACCTTAATCTCATGTAAGCAAAAAAACAGGCTCATTGAGTGCCCAATAGCCACACATATATATTTTTATTTAAGGGTTCATGTAAGGAGTTCAGCTGTTTAGGGTTTAGGGCTGTATATTTTTTTAAGCAGTATAGCCAACCGGCTATACGCTTTGAATATATGTTTTTATTTAAGGATTATAGCCGTTCAGCAATATTCTTTAAATATATTTTTAATTTAAGACGTATAGCCGCGCGGCTATACGGTGTATTTAACTCAAATAAAACATTCAAAGCAGGAAGGCAAATAAACCAGAAACAAATATATTAGCAAAATTCAAATAGCAACATGTATCTGCTTTTAGATGCCTTTTTATTTATTTTTCAAACAAGCTGTTATGTAATTACAGGCCTTGCTTTGCTACCCTTCATCAGAGAGGTCGAGCAAATACATTTGGCGAGCACTTTCTAATCACGCACCCTACAATAAAGCATTATTTTTACTCAGCTTAATTTGTCAATGGTATTTGTTATTCGCACACACTAAAATTCTATCAAGTCTTATTGTATTTTTGTTTTTGGTTATACCAAGACACTGTTGGAAGCTGTTCAGATGCTCATCTTAGCTACGATGTTGAGGAGTAGCTCAACTAGTTCTTTTATTGTCTCTCAAAGAAATGTTTTATTTTGTACTCTTCTCCGAAGAAATGTTTTATTTAGTATCATCATACTTAGAAAATATTTTCAGATGAAATTCCACAAACATAATTTTACTTTTCTTTTCTTGTTAGCATTGAAGGTTTAATTTTGTTTAATCCTGGCCCTTAACCCACTATTAAACAAATAAACAGCTAGCCCAAGGCCCAAAAGGCTTTGATTATCCAATATTTTTTTGGTCCAAAGATTATCTAAATATTAGTGTACACATTAAAGTTAAAATTACATAGCTTAAGCCATGGAAAACCCATTTATAACGAGATTAATGTGTGCATAAAATATACACACCAGAACCCCAAAGTATAAATGGATGGTGACGTGTCAGCACATAAGAGGAACACGAATGCCTGCAAAGATTTTGGGAGGATCTAAGAGTAGGGATTTTTCAAAACTGATGTTGATCTCCACTAATTTAACCCAAGTGATTCCACTGTAGACACTAATTAAACAACTTAATGACATTATTAAGATTGGAAAAAACGATATCTTGGTCTTTCTTCTGCCGACACTTTTATTGGAATGTGAGTTCCATCAAGTGCCCCAAAACAATTCTAAACATGAAATATAAAACAATGTTACAGATATGAGAATAGACAAGGACTAGACAGAATGGTAGGGCCAATTTATGCAGATTGGTTAAATGGTGCTGAATCAAATGATTTGATGTTATTGAAGTTTACGAAACACACAAGGAAACGTAATGCAACCTCTATACCATCATGTTACATTTGCTTTTCCTTAGATTTATTTAGATCTCAGTCCCTGATTGAATCCATGTAACATGTTAGGCAAACAATACCTAATCACATTCTCAGGTAATATATAGTTGAAGTAGGTATGAGGAGCGATATAATATTTATTAACCCCTTTTTTATTTGATTCCGTGAGACAGGAATTACTTGAGTTAAGTCATCGTCATTAATCCACCATAATCCCATTTTGTGCATTTTTTAGGATAACTTATCCTATCAATAAGGTTTATAATCCCATTACTCCACCTCTTGACCTTGGACCCAAGACTCGGTAGCACCAGGGACGGACCTAAGATTGCAAAATGGCTGGGGTTAAATTTTCCTTACATACAAACCTACTGAAAACTCAACGTTACTATTGAATTTTATTTTATTTTATTTTATTTGAAAAACACCAGGGATATAATGAGCCTTATCCCTCAAAATGAAAGTACATGTAGATAAAAACATACTTAAATAGTTAAATATCTAATCAACATGTTAACAAATAATCAATTTATCAAAATTCCTAATTAATAATTCATACAAGCAAGAACACCAAAGTCAATTTCAAATCCTATTTTGCCATCCAGAGAGAGAGAGAGTGAGTCTAATGGGGTTAGTTAATAAGATTTTATTTGGGTTGCCTAGGCTATGGTATTAATTTAGTCCCAAAAAAAAAAAAAAAAACAAGTTCCTTAGGCTATAGCCCAAGTTAGCTTGTTCATGGGACCGTCCCTGGGTAGCACGACACAAACCTGGGATATACCAGTGCCAATGAAGGATGCATATCTATATTGTTGGAATTTAGAATGTCACTCTGATACCATTGTTGGGTCGGAGGTGGAGGAGGAGTTTAGGTATAGATGACAATAGAACAACAATTGAAACAAAGTGTTTTATTAGAATGGAGGATAATAGTACATAGCTTGGTGTACATAGAACTTGAGGCTATTGCCCTTCTAATTGTATAGCTCTTGGCTAGTTGGTGAATTGGTTCAGAACTGGGCTATTGGCTCTTCACTTATTTAGCTATTGGCTACTCAACTCTGTCTAATTGGCCCATATGTGGCTATTGGCCACCACACTTGATTGTTGGTTTAAGCAACTTTCTTAGAAGCACAAAAGAAGTACATCTTGTATTTATAGACCATGCTAGCCAACTAACTTGCTGACTTATCACACTGGCTTTGTTCCACCGCCTTGAGGTTGAGGCATCTCCATTCCTATAGCCACATGTTGGTTGTGACTATTCGTCTAGAACGTTCTTACATACTCATTTAGTTTGTCGACAATATTGTTGGTGAGCTCCTCCACAATTTATTCACGATTCTTCTAGAATTATTTAGATCCCAAAGTGGGAAAAGCATGCAAGTTAGTACGTACGTACGTACGTAGTTAGGTATCCAAAAGAGAATTGACGATACATGTTGCCACTACAAAAAAAGTAGTCATTTGAAATTCTAGAGAAGTCTCCATTTATTCTCTTCAGGTGTGATGGAGATCAAGTAATTCTATCATCAAAATTTGAACATCAATAAGCTTACACCAGAACCCCAAGTTCTGAAGCTAGCTCCATAAACATTCATTCTCACTGCTACATATAAGAAAGAATCTGGAATTGATAGATCACAGACGGAAAGATGGACCTAGAAAATAATCAAGAAGAAAGCACTCATACCAACAGATTGCCTAGAACTTTCAACAATGGTTATTGGTAACAAAATTTCAAAATTTATGATTTAATTTTATGTGATCACTTTCAAGGCCAATGCATGCAAAATTGTGCTCAATTTCATGCGGGGAATTCAACCAAGATCTCCCATGATGAAATGCTTAGTTACATAAACGCAGCAAGAATAAGACAGTGGACAGACCTATGAGGTCCACCCCTGGGAATAGGAATTTCAGTCCTCCATTCCTTTTCTAATGCTTTTCCATCTTTAACAGCAAGACTCCAATGATCTACTCCAGGTGTATGTTGATTCTCCTTGCTACCACCCATTACATGAAGTCTACCTCCACAAAGTTGAGTTGCTGGTGCGAACCTGAAAATTACTGAGTTAAAACCATTCAATCTACCCTTGAACTACAGAAGAAAAATTATACGATTTGTTTTGGACTACAAATACTTACTAATGAAATCTTACACTAACAAATTGATTTTCCAGTCCACTCCATCAGCACAAAAAGTTCCTGTGAGCCAAGTAGAAACCAGCGAACGAAGGCTACAACTCAACAGAGCCTTAATCCCGATATCTGGGCTCAGCTACACTACCCTTATATATACACATGAGCACACACAAATACACACATACATCTATAATATATACATATGCAAACAGATATCCTACAATGAAATCAGGTGGTATTAAATAAGAGCAAAATGGCATAAAGACGTGGTATAAATGACATTCTCATTCACAAACATGTGTACACACGCAGCAAATACAGGAATACACAGTGATCGATTTCAGTATCACACAGCATTTGACAACAGAAACGTACACTTCATTCTATGCAATCTTATTAAGGCAAAAACAAACCTAGGAACTGGTAAAGGGGGCATGTCCAGCCACTGCTTTGTCTCAGTATCAAGCACGAATGTATGGGCAGTGAGCCCTCTGCACTGTGGCCCATATACTGTCCTGTGACCATGTATATGTACCTTCCGTCGGTTACCATTCCTAGATGTGAATGTGCCATTTCTTTTGGCATATCAAATCTTCCTCCCCATGTATTTTACCTGAAATTGTAGATATCAACATGTGAATGTACCTAAAGTAAACAATAAACAGAAAAAACAGCCCATTAACACAAGAAGGGAGAGTGAATCTTTTCAGTTTTGGTGAACGAGTAAATATAATAAAACATGTTTATCATAGTTCCGCATAAGCGGTAGGATCTGATCTATCCCCAGCAGTTGAGTTGAGTTGAGGCCCAGTTCATTGATGTCACCAGTTGTGAAGCAGATTGTTATTTTCCTCTTCTTCTTTTTTTGGCAGTAAACATTATAATCTGATTCGAAAAAATATGTGATAACGTGTCTCTCTATAAAAAAAAAAAAGACAATGCAGAAAATTATGGAATAAATTTACAACAATTTCATAATACCCACAAAATCAAGATAAATTAAACTAAAGGCAATATCCTAAAACTCTTTCACATAGATTCCCATAAAGACACCACAGTTCTACTCGATACAATTAAGTCAAAAAAAACACACCCTTTTCAACCCATCTAATCTCTCTTTTTCCTTGATAGCTGCTCCTAGCAATTCCTAGTCCACTTGCAACACAAACATCTTCTTTTAAATCTTGATATCCCTATACAACTCTCTGCATGCTCTATAGAATAGAAACCCTTCTCTCTCATGTAGCAGTTTGTGATACAACCACTCTTCAACAAATTCATTGGTGCTGGTGGTATATAAACTGCAAGTATACAATTAATCAAGGGTCTAAAGGCTCTAAGCTCAAAGACATGTCATTTGCTAATGAAACTATAAGTAGTCCATTAAACAAGGGTCTAAAGGCTCTAAGCTCAAAGTCATGGCATTTGCTAATGGGACTGAGAATGAAAGAATTTGGTGACATGGGCAGGGGATGTAGACATGTACCGCGTAGTTCCCTTCTACGTGAGGAAAGCTCCTAACTCTGCTGGGCTGAGCGCTTGGTGAGAAGTCCAGAAATCCTTCACAGTCAAAACATCAAACACTCAGTCGACAACACGATCGAAAATTCAAAATCATACTAAAACAAGGTAAAAAGAGAGAAAATTGATTGCAATTAGTAGGTACCAAAGGAATTCGGGCTGTTGAGCAGTAACAGAGGAGGTGGGGGCACAGGAGAGCTCCAATAAGAATTTAAGAATTGGCTACATATATCGAGTATAGCCGCTCGGCCATACTCTTTAAATATATTTTTAGTACAGCCGTCAGGACATATAGCCGTGCGGCTATACTCTTCAAATATTTTTTTATTAGGAGTTCAGCCGACCGGCTATACGCTTTAAATATATATTCTTATTTAAGAGGTATAGCCGTGCGGCTATACACTTTAAATATATGTTTTTATTCAAGGATTATAGCCGTGCCGCTATATTCTTTAACTATATTTTTAATTTAAGACGTATAGCCGCGCGGCTATACGGTTTAAATATATTTTCTGTATTTAACTCAAATAAAACATTCAAAGCAAGAAGGCAAATAAACCAGAAACAATTATACTAGCAAAATTCAAATAGCAACATGTATCTGCTTTTAGATGCCTTTTTATTTATTTTTCAAACAAGTTGTTATGTAATTACAGGCCTTGCTACCCTTCATCAGAGAGCTCGAGCAAATACATTTGGCGAGCACTTTCTAATCATGCACACTAAATTTCTATCAAGTCTTATTGTATTTTTGTTTTTGGTTATACCAAGACACTGTTGGAAGCTGTTCAGATGCTCATCTTAGCTACGATGTTGAGGAGTAGCTCAACTAGTTCTTTTATTGTCTCTCAAAGAAATGTTTTTTTTTTTGTACTCTTCTCCAAAGAAATGTTTTATTTAGTATCATCTTACTTAGAAAATATTTTCAGATGAAATTCCACAAACATAATTTTACTTTTCTTTTCTTGTTAGCATTGAAGGTTTAATTTTGTTTAATCATGGCCCTTAACCCACTATTAAACAAATAAACAGCTAGCCCAAGGCCCAAAAGGCTTGATTATCCAATATTTTTTTGGTCCAAAGATTATCTAAATATTATTGTACACATTAAAGTTAAAATTACATAACTTAAGCCATGGAAAACCCATTTATAACGAGATTAATGTGTGCATAAAATATACACACCAGAACCCCAAAGTAGAAATGGATGGTGACGTGTCAGCACATAAGAGGAACACGAATGCCTGCAAAGATTTTGGGAGGATCTAAGAGTAGGTATTTTTCCAAACTGATATTGATCTCCACTAATTTAACCCAAGTGATTCCACTGTAGACACTAATTAAACAACATAATGATATTGTTAGTGATTCCACTGTAGTGATTTTCCAATTGACTACATTTTCTGGATTTTGATTAGATATTTAACTATTTAAGTACGTGTTTTATCTACATGTACTTTCATTTTGAGGGATAAGGCTTATTATGTTCCCGGTGTTTTTTTTTTGTCTTTAGTAAAATTCAATGGTACCGTTGAGTTTTCAATAGGTTTGTACGTAAGGAAAATTTAGCTCATGTCATTTTCAAATCATGGGTCCATCCTTGGTGCTACCGAGTCTTGGGTCCAAGGTCAATGGGTGGAGTAATGGGATTATGAACCTTATTGATAGGATAAGTTATCCTAAAAAAATGCACAAAATGGAATTATAGTGGAATTATCTTTTATCTTTTATCACATTGGACGAGTTGTTCTTGCTTAGCGGGGTATTCAACATAGGGGATTGGATACCATGGCTTAAATTTTTAGACTTGCAAGGGTATGTAAAGCGAATGAAGGCCTTAACGAAAAAATTGGACCGGTTTTATGAGTTCGTGCTCGATGAACACAAGACAAAGAAGGAAGGAGTGGAGGAATTTGTGTCAGAGGGTATGGTGGATTTACTGTTGCTACTGGTTGATGACCCTAATGATCTTGAAGTTAAGCTCACTTATGACAGTGTCAAGGCTATCACTCAGGTAGCTTCTTAAATTATTTCTTATTTAATTTCCAAACATTAGGGTAATGCTCTTTGGGCAAACATAAGCATTATAACATTTGCATCCTTAGATATATGAGAATTTCTGTAAAAAGACACAACTTAAAGATATAAACATAAATCATTCACTTTGTTCATTCAAATTAAAACCAGGACTCAGTAGCAGGACGCACTGATACTTCTGCAACCACTTTGGAGTGGGCAATGTCTGAACTCATAAAACAACCAAACCTCATCGAAAAGGCCACCGAAGAGCTCGATAGAGTGATTGGAAGAGAGAGGTGGGTAGAAGAGGAAGACCTCGAAAACCTTCCTTATATAGATGCTATTATGAAAGAGGCAATGAGGAAGCACCCTGTAATTGTATTCCTACCACATTTAGCTCTTGAGGATTGCAATGTGGCAGGTTATGATGTTTGTAAAGGAACTCTAGTGCTTGTGAACATATGGAGCATGGGGAGAGATCCCACGCTGTGGGATGCACCAGATGAGTTTAGGCCTGAGAGGTTCTTAGGGAAGGCAATTGATGTGAAGGGACAGAGTTTTGAGTTCTTGCCATTTGGTTCAGGAAGGAGGATGTGCCCTGGTTATGGTCTTGGACTGAAAGTGATAAGGTCTTGCTTGGCCAACATGTTACATGGGTTCAGTTGGAAATTGTCTGAGAACGTGAAAAAAGAAGATTTGGGCATGGAGGAAGTTTATGGATTGTTAACACCTCGGAAGTTTCCACTTGTTGCCGTAGTTGAACCTCGGCTACCAATCCATCTTTACTAGTGATATTGAATCTGATGGTTTCCCTGCTTGCTTGCTTGCTTTTTTTTTTTTTTTTTTCTTTCCTTTTTCATCTATTTAGTGAGTGTCCGGATATGTATTATGAACCTTCTCTATAAAAATAGGACTAGTCCTACCTACTCAATAAAACTGTGTATGAATGTTTGTGATGGTAACTTGCACTGCTTTGTTGATTGCGCTGTCTCTGCATTGTGCCTCTTCTCCTAGAATGAGTTAGATTAATCTCATACGGAAATATGAACAGAATGTTTCGAGGTTAGGGAGACTTATTGACGTGTGGTGTTTGTGGGCTGTTGGACTAATCAACCAGCTTCCGGCCATTAATGCTCGTTTTACAGTCTAAGATGATTGCCAATGCCAGATCTGATGCGACAATTTTTATCATATATACTTCCCCTTTAATTATTTATCTCCTGCCAAGTGTGTTTCATGTTGCAAATTACCCCTTCATGCCAATCTTGCATATTTTCTGGTCATTCACGATTAAATCCACATAGCTGGAGTGGAGCCATGGACACTTGACAGTCACAGTACGATGCCTGAACAAATTAAACAAACCACAGCTCATTATGGAGCCTACACAATGTTACAATTATGAAAATGGACAAGGACATAACTGCTAGGGCCAATTTATGCAAATTGGTTAAATGGTGAATCGGATGATTCGATGCTATTGAAGCTTACCAAGCTCACAAGTAATGCAACCTCTGTTCCATGTTACATTTGTTTTTCCCTTAAATTTCTTTATATATCAGTCCCTTATTGATAAAAACGAATTACAATCTTATTGAGAAGGCCTAGTTCTATATTTCTGTTAAAACTAAGCCTCCCTACTTGATGGAACAAAAAAGAAACTTAAGGCTGGCACATTATCAAGTTCACATATAATTAGTAAAGGCGAATTGGCAGCCGAGGTTCTGTGACCACAACAAGTGGGAACTTCCGATGTGTGAGCAATCCATAAGTTTCCTCCATGCCCAAATCTTCTGTTTTCACATTTTCAGGCAGTTTCCAGGTGAACCCATGTAACATGTTAGCCAAACAAGACCCTACCATTTTCAGTGCATGACCATAACCAGGGCACATCCTCCTTCCTGAACCAAATGGCAAGAACTCAAAACTCTGTCCCTTCACATCAATTGCCTTCCCTAAGAACCTCTCAGGCCTAAACTCATCTGGTGCATCCCACAGCGTGGGATCTCTCCCCATGCTCCATATGTTCACAAGCACTAGAGTTCCTTTACAAACATCATAACCTGCCACATTGCAATCCTCAAGAGCTAAATGTGGTAGGAATACAATTACAGGGTGCTTCCTCATTGCCTCTTTCATAATAGCATCTATATAAGGAAGGTTTTCGAGGTCTTCCTCTTCTACCCATCTCTCTCTTCCAATCACTCTATCGAGCTCTTCGGTGGCCTTTTCGATGAGGTTTGGTTGTTTTATGAGTTCAGACATTGCCCATTCCAAAGTGGTAGCAGAGTTATCAGAGCCTCCAATTACCAAGTCCTGAGTGAATGCCTTGACAGTGTCATAGGTGAGCTTAACTTCAAGATCGTTAGGATCATCAACCTGCTGCAATAGTAAATCCACCATGTCCTTTGCCACAAACTCCTCCACTCCTTCCTTCCTGGCCTTGTGTTCATTGAGCACGAACTCATAAAACTGGTCCAACTTTTTCTGTAAGGCCTTCATTCGCTTTACATAACCTTGCAAGTCAAAAACATCTAGCCACGGTATCCAATCCCCTATATTGGCTACCCCAGCAAGCAAGTACAACTCATCTGTCATGTCCTGAGATTCTTTGAGTGATATTGTGGAACTCTTGGATTTGGTCAAGCTAAAATGGTCCTTTCCCAACACAACTCTGCACAGAACACTAAGAGTTAGGCGTGACAGATGCTGTTTGAGCACAACTGCCTTCCCTGACATGGCATAGAGTCGCGAAATAAAAGTGCGATTTTCCTCAACCCGGATGTATCGAAAAGACTCTAGACTTTTTGGGCTAAAGAGCTCAGAGGTTAAAATTTTGCGGCCTTGACGCCAATATGGACCATAAGGTGCATGAGTGACACTTTGGTAGCCATAATTGAGGTACTTGCCTGCTGCAGTTTGAGGCCTAGAGGCAAAGATACGATCATGCGTCTTTAAAAATTGCTTTGCCATTTCTGGAGATGAGGCAACTACAACTGGGCAGGAGCCAAGCTTAATCTGCATTATTGGTCCATAAATTTGGGACCACTTGTGAGCGGATTGATGAGGCAGAGGACCAACGAGGTTGAGGTTGCCAATTATAGGCCATGGTTTAGGACCTGGTGGAAGTTTTAGCTTCTTGGGTAGGGGAAAGAGAATTTTGGAGAGAAGGGCCAGAGCAACAAGCAATGCAAGGGTTGAGAAACTTAAAACAGCCAAAGAAAAAGAAGAAGCCTCTTCCATTGACATTGTCGTGTATGAAGGTTGAGGATATTGCAGGTAATTTATAGTTGAAGAAGTAGCTAGGTATGTCGTCGGGTCATTACTCAAATTTTGAAAAGTAGGCAAGTTAATTAGTACCTATGTACGGATGCCCCATAAGTTTGGGACCACTTGTGAGCGGATTGATGAGGCAGAGGACCAACGAGGTTGAGGTTGCCAATTATAGGCCATGGTTTGGGACCTGGTGGAAGTTTTGGCTTCTTGGGTAGGGGAAAGAGAATTTTGGAGAGAAGGACCAGAGCAACAAGCATTGCAAGGGTTGAAAAACTTAAAACAGCCAAAGAAAATGAAGAAGCCTCCTCCATTGACATTGTCGTGTATGAAGGTTGAGGATATTGCAGGTAATTTATAGTTGAAGAAGTAGCTAGGTATGTCGTCGGGTCGGCTATGATATTTCTATAATTACTCAAATTTTGAAAAGTAGGCAAGTTAATTAGTACCTATGTACAGATGCCCCATGTTGCAATTATTCATAGAAGAAGCCTCCATTGTGTAAAGGTTGAGAAGTGCTGCCTTCACTGATATTTGCATGTAATTTATAGTTCAAGTAGGTATGTGGGCTATGATATTTCTTAACCTTTGTTTTAAATTTGATTTAGTGATACAGGAATTACTTGAGTTAAGTTAGTGAAGGTCATCATCAATCACCATTCATTTGTGTTTTATTCAAACATTAATCTCGTTTCAGTTCTGAGAATAGGCACATAAATGCAGCATTGTCTTGCCAATCACACTTAAAAGTTACTCCGACAGATGCCCCACACCACACATGCTGCCATTATGGTCTCTGGCCCTTGAATTCATGGTGGGATCATGGGATGTTTGGTTGCTTTGCTTGATATATTTCCATTTGGGGAATGAAGAAGAGAAAGCATGAATATCAATTATTTTTAGGGTGCATTTTTGCTCACCACCTTAACCTTAGGTGTCCCCTCACCACCCTTGTCAAAAGTTGACACATGTTCATGGGTTTAATTATAGTTAATTCTTTATTTTTTATTTATTTGATAACATTATTATGAGAGAGAAACAATACTTTAATAAGATTTTTCCTGATTTACCCTTATTCACCTCGCAAACTTTCCACTTTTCTAAATTAATTAACAACTACCCAAATAAATAATTGGCAATTGGCTTTTATGTCCCGTTCTTTAATATGAATATCAATTCACATGCTTCAATACTTTGAAGAACACATCCAGATACTTTGAATCTCAATTGGCTTTAATTAACTCCTTTTATACACGCCCAAAAGTTACTGCTCTTCAGTATATTATTACGTTGCAATTTCTCAATATCCTTGAACCTGTTTTCTTTCTTCAACTGATGAGTTAATTATGATGTTGCAAGTTTCCAACCAATTAATTTTAACGTTGCAATAGAGGTGTCAAACAGGACTGGCCGGCCCAGCACGGCACGAGCCCAGCCTGTTTAAATGAGGCACGGCACGGCACGAGCACGAATATTAATGGGCCGTGCTGGGCACGGCACGAAAACTTGGGCCGGGTTGGGATCAAAAAATGAGGTCCAATGGACCGGGGCCCATGGCCCGACATGGGGCAGGCTTGGCCCGAGCATGCTTCAAGCACGACACGAGCCCAAGCATGGCCCAAGCACGGCCCACTTAACATTTTTTTCTTTCTCAAAAGTCAAAATGCAATAATTTGACATCTAATGTCATTGTTTATATATATATATATAATCATAAATATATATTTGACGTCTTTCATTTTAGGGAAATTACTAGGGTCCTTAATTAATTAAACATATCAACTACAAATTAATTAAACAACATTGGACTTGATATCTAATCAGTACATATGACGTATACGCTTCTCTTATAATCAAAGTAAGACATTTTTTCACATATAAAATAATAAGTTGTTTAAAGATGAAAAGTTGAAGTGGACTTTGTGGAGTTGGACACTTTTTGCCCTTCGCCATTTCATATTGTTTGGATGTTTGATTGATTAATGTTTTCAAATAGTTCATCATTTCTTGCCTCTAATTATATTTTTAATTTGAATTATCTAGTGGAAGAAAAATCAAGTGAAAAAAAATTCAAATTAAATGAATTCGTTCTTGGGCCCGAGTATGGCATGAGCACGGGCACGACACTAGCCCGGCCCGGCCCGACCCGTTTCAATATGGACATGGGCTTTGGGCTGGGCTGGGATCAATGATTTTACTGAATGGGCTGGCATGGCATGGCCTGATAAATTAAATGGCCCGGCCCGACACAAAAAAATTAAAAGCACGAGTTTAAATAGGATGGGCCGGCCTGGCACGGCCCGTTTGACACCTCTACGTTGCAAGCTCTGGACTAATTAATTCTGGTTTTATTATTCTGAATAAAGCTTACTCCATAGGAGCAAAATATATTGGAGTTGCAGAAATTCCAAAAACAATGAAGGAACCAAGCTCTGCAATAATACCCTTCATTGTCTCATTACTCTGGCTCTGCAGTATGGTTCATTCTATCATTCCTTTCTGTGCTAGTCTTGATCCACCAGACATACCAACATCATGGACTAAAAAAACTAAATAACGCAGAGCAATCACCAAAGTATAAAAAATAATCAAGCAATACAAGGTACTAAAAAAAAGAAGAAAAAAAAAGCAACATAGATTATTACCTATCTTTCACTGAACAAATGGAGGAAGCTTGCAATTGAAGAGCAGCATAGATTATTATTTGGGTAGTTGTTAATTAATTTGGAAAAGTGGAAAGTTTGCTAGGTTAATAAGGGTAAATCAAGAAAAATCTTATTGAAGTATTGTTTCTCTCTCATAATAATGTTATCAAATAAATAAAAAATAAAGAATTAACTATAATTAAACCCATGGACATGTGTCAATTTTTGGCAGGGGTGGTGAGGGTACACCTAGGGTTAAGGTGGTGAGCAAAAATGCACCCTTATTTTTATATCCTTACCTTATAACAAGTCGACATCAGTGATTTTTGATGCATTTTGATGAGTTTTTGTTCCACCTGAATGTCTGTCGGGCTCTCCAACAGGGCCGGTCTTGAGATTTTGAGGACATTGTGCTAACCTTAATCTAGGGCCTCACATAAGATAACACAAACTTACACCATTACGTAATGCCATACAATAAATGTTTTTTTTTTCTTAAAGTGACCAAAGTACCCCTACTCCCAAGGGCAAAATTGAAATTTCACAAAAGAATTAAATTTGATTAAATCGACTAAATTGTATCAAGGATGTTACACCTTTTGAATAATCACATGATTGTGACGATGAGTCTTTGTCGTAATAGATCATATTCATATATTAAATATTTTTTAACACCTAATTTATTTTGTATAAATATTCCAAGAACATCATTAATTGGATGTGACTTTTTTGGTTGAGTTAGTTAGATGCATTATTTTTGCACAATTAAATATCTGAGCATATATAAAAACAATCGTGTACCACTTTACTAACTACATTTTTAATTGAGGTGAGCCCTATACATTTTCAATGATAGGACATACGCACATGACAAGCAATGTGTGCACATAGGAATATAGTTATTATTGGGGCAATTAGAATATACTTGTTGAAGAATATATATATATATAACATTTATTAATATACACATGTATTATACACATAAAAAATTTCGAGGGCCCTAAAAAATTAGAGGCCCTGTGCGGTGGCACCACTTGCACACCCTCAGGACCACCCTTGATGGCACTATATATATATATATAGGTGAGCCCTATACATTTTCAATGATAGGACATACGCACATGACAAGCAATGTGTGCACATAGGAATATAGTTATTATTGGGGCAATTAGAATATACTTGTTGAAGAATATATATATATATATATATATATAGTGCCATCAAGGGTGGTCCTGAGGGTTTGCAAGTGGTGCCACCGCACAGGGCCTCTAATTTTTTAGGGCCCTCGAAATTTTTTATGTGTATAATACATGTATATATTAATAAATGTTATATATATATATATATACTGAGCTAGCAAATTTTTGACACAAAGACATTTTTATTGTGTTAGTTTGCAGGGCCTCAACTTCCATTCAGGGCGCAACTTCAAAATCCGCATGTGTAGATCATAGTTTTAGTCCTTTTTTGGTTGTTTTTTTGGTAACAACAATTGTAACATTCCACATCGACCAACGGAAAATGGGTGATGTGCCTTATATATACATACCCACCTCTATCTAGCACAAGGCCTTTTGGGAGCTCACTAGCTTCAGAGTCATAGGAACTCCGAAGTTAAGCAAGTGGGGGCTAGAGCAATCATAGAATGGGTGACCCACTGGGAAGTTGCTCGTGAGTTCCAAAAAACAAAACCGTGAGGGCAGAGACGGGGGCCCAAAGCGGACAATATTGTGCTACGGAGGAGCCGATCCAGGGATGTGACAATTTGGTATCAAAGCCACTCTGCCATATGGTGCGAGTGTGCCGACGAGGACGTCGGACCCCTAAAAGGGGTGGATTGTAACAAGCCGATCCCGGGATGTGACAACAATTAATAATCATAATAATTAAAAAGGCAAACACGTTATTTTCTGTAAGTAATAATCATCACCAATATCTCTCCTTGGCTCTCTTTTTTAATCCTTTGACACTTTTTCTTTTTCAATTTCAAGGATTTCAACACAAAAAATCGACCAAACAAATTGATAAATGTCACTCAAAAGCAAATAGTCATATTTGAATCTAAATTCAAATTCAAGTATGTATCTAAATTATAATTTATATATACTAAATGACTTACTTCATTATCATGTTGCATTGTGCACCTGAGTTCGATTCACGTAAAAGACAATCTTGAGGCAACCCAATATAATACTCCCCCATTTTTCTCACTATCAAATGACAAAAATAAAATAAAAAAGATCAAATTGCAAAAAGTAGAATAAAAATTATAGTTTAAAATTTATTACATACAGGACCATTAAAATTTCTTTAAAAAACAGAGTCATATGCAAATGTGACCTAGCTACCAGCAAAACCACCATAATGACAATTAGGGTCAAATTAAAATTTTGGTTTGTTTTTTTGAAACTTATTGTTTTTGTTGAAAGATAAAAACAACTATGTTGTCTATCAATCACATAATGTTGCAACCACTGTTCAAAACAGCTTGTCCAATGTCAACACCAACATTCAATATCCCAGCTACTTTCACAACCACATACTGAAATAATAAATACTCGATCACAAGGAATTAGTCAGTAATTATGTAGGCAAATGTCATGCTCCCTATTATTTAGTTAAAATTTAGCTAAAAACACACAAAAGTTATTTTAGGAACTCTATAAAATTTGAACTCCAATCATATTCCCTAAGTTAGGAAGTCATAAATACTATAGTTAGTTTTTAATTCAGTATGATTGGTTATCATCTCTACAAAAAAAAATAGTTTTTATTAATTAAAAGTTTAAACTATGCATAAAACGAAACATCATTAAATTATAAGGAGCCATTAGGAGTTCTTTCTCTCTCCTCAAATTTAAAGAGTTCCTAGAGGTCTCTCTATTTTAGGAGGCGAATAGGGAGCATGGTTGGAGTTGTATTTTTCCAATTCCTCCCTAAAATTTGTCTAAGGATGTGGTTTAGGGACCCTATTGTGGATGCTTTAAGTGCGAGTAATTATAGTGTACGTTGTATGAGAGTTTGTCACAAGGTATAACTCGTTTGTTAGAATATATAACTGAATATTTATTGATATTATATCATAAAAGTGGGAAATATTAACCATATCGTCCATCCATATTATAACACGTGGACGAGTTACATCAATCTTGCTATGCAGTAAAGTGTACATACATGTGGGTTTTTGGCAAGTCATTAGACACAAACAAGTTTAAACACTTAAATCAATCTCAACCACATGATTTCATTGAAATAGATCCAATGACTAAGCACCTCATTCCTCAAATGATGACACTGAATCTCTCAACTGCATGCATGGCACTATATATATATATATATATATTCTTCAGCAAGTATATTCTAATTGTCCCAACAATATCTATATTCCTATATGCATACATTGCTTGTCACGTGCGTACGTCCACATAATTGACTTGACGCTAGCTCTTCAATTACTCATTTAGAATTTTTTTTTCTTTTCCAAGTGCCCATAGAGATAAGACTTCCATATATAGGGCTTACCTAAATTAAAAATGTAGATAGTAAAGTGGTACACGATTGTTTTTATATATACAAAATTAGTGAAACACCCATTCCTACACATGAAACTATAAATATACCCTACACTATTTAAAACATAAAAACACACCCAAAATAAACCCAAAAATCAACAATTGTATATTTTTTTTTAATTTAATTAAAAAGATGAAATATCTTTATTACCCTTTTTAGCATTAAATTAGTTTTGGATCTTGTTTGAAGCCTCCCTCAGGTTTGACAATCTCAGGTTTGAAGCCTCAAGCCCCTCTCTTGCTTCAAACCACCATCTCTCCTCTGTTCTCTCCCTTCTTCCCTCTCTATGCCTTCAAAGTAAACCAAACAGTCTCAAAGCCATGGACCAACACAAGACCGACGACAATCTCCGTTACGTAGGTGGCCTCACACGTGTTCTCGCCGCTGATGCCTCCATTTCCTTTGCAGGTTTGTTCCATCTGCTTCAATTCGTAATTTTCCTTTTGATTTTTGCTTAATTTACTTGAATTTCTACTTGATTTCTCTTTCGCATGCACCAACCCCAATGGATCATCGATTTCCACCGACGATATATTCCAAAATGGCCAGATCTGTCCTGTGTTCCCAATTTTCAACTCGGATCTCTTGTTCGCAGATGCCGACGACGATGATTTTTCCATAGCCAAAGGGGTTGCCGATTCCTCTTCCTCTCTACGGCCGCCATTGAAGAAGTTCTTCTTTGAAGAGCGGGATACGCCGAACTCATCAACACCTTTTACAGCAGCAAGGAGATCTTTCTCTGTGAGCTCATCAGTGACGTCTCTGATGTACATATTTTCACCATTTATTCTTATGTTGATTGCTCATTTCAGTATTTTCTAGTTTTATTGTATGAATTGTTGTGTTTTCTGTTTGCGTTTGACTTGTGAACATTTTAAATTCAACGACTTAGTTTGTATGGCTTAGGTTAGAGATTTGAACATGTTAACTTTTATGTTGTGGTTTATGATCATTTCAATATGGAAGGAAACTAATTGATTTGTTCTTTAGTCGTGATAGGCATATTTGCTTTGGTTGCTTTGGTCATACAAGTACGCGGATCTCTTTAAGGAAAAGCTTGAGATTTGTCTTGACAAGGAAGATGAAATGGACTATCTTGTGGCTGGATCAAATTTTCTGCTTAAGGTGGGATCCTAATACCGCATACATAGATTGGTATGTACAAGTTGGTGCCTTTCTTAAGTCCTGTCATGTGTTGCATAGGATGTGTGGGTTGGGATTGGCAATAGCGTGCACAAGATGAGAGGAAGTAACTTTTTTTTTGTTTTTTTGTTTTTGTTTCAGAAGGAAGAGAAATGTGGATGAGTCATAAAATGTGAAACTTGCAAAATTCAGCTGCTTCTGTAGAGATATTTATGATTCTTTAGGATACTGAAATATATGGCTTATGTGGAATATAGATCCATTAAAAGAGTAAAAAAAAAAAAAAAAATCCCTTTGCACTGTTTCAGTTACAGAACTGGCGACAATATCATTAACATTCTTTTTTGCATTATGAGTTCCTTGCCTGACAATAACATTCACATTTTGATTGTTATTTAAGTAGGCAGTTCACACCAAAGCATTCACATACATAGATGGTCATAAGGAATTTGTGCATATTGACCATGATGATCTATATCCCTATATGCTTGTTAATATTGGTTCTGGTGTCAGTATGATCAAGGTATTCTCATAGTAAAAATCAAATACTTTAGTTACTGAATTAGCTTCATATATTTAACTTCTAAAGGCTTGACAGTGTCGTCTATGTTGTGCTTATATAGGTAGATGGACCTGGTAAGTTTGAGCAAGAGGAACCAATGTTGGTGGTGGCACCTTATGGGGTTTGCAACAGGCCAATTTTGGCTTTTTGGGTGGTTGCGGGTCTAATATATGACTTTTGTAAATTTCAACAAGTTGGTAAGTTGATTTGTAGTATACAATTTGTTATTTGTAAGTCGTATGAGCAGTTGTTAACTTCTAGTAAGTGGTATGAACAGCTATTATACTGTTCATACCCTGCAACTGAGTTGATTTATATAACATAGTATTAACAATGTACTTCTATGACATAGTATTAACAGATTTTTAGTAACAAAAACGCTCTATATGTTGCTCTATATATGGCTGTGCACTTGAAGTTTATGATATGCAAAATGTGATTTTTATTAGGAAAATAGTTCTATGACATAGCATTAACAATGTACTTCTGTGACATAGTATTAACAGTGTACTTTTTTTTTTCTTGTAAAGGTATTTCCTTTTGCCTTTGCGATTGTATCTGGTGGACAATTGGAGGTGGCAGCAAAGGATATCGAATCTCTTGTTAGGGTTTTTTGGATTTTTTTGTATGAAATGGTATTTACAATGTTTTTCTATGAAATTGTATTAAGAATGTTTTTCTATGAAATTGTATTAACAATATACTTCTATAGCATGGTATTAACAATATACTTCTATAGCGTGATATTAACAATGTACTTTTATGACATGGTATTAACAATGTACTTTTATGATATGATATTAACAATATACTTCTATGATATGGTTTGCGGAGGTTTGATGGAGAATGAAGGGTCGTGGGGACAGACCCTTGGTTTTCGTGATTTTATTTATTTATTTTATTTTAAGTTTGGGTTTTTTCGAAAAAAATCTAATATGGGTTCGCTGGGCTTGTTTTGGGTTCTTTTGGGAATTTTGTTTTGGGCTTGTTTTAAGTTAATCAATGGCAGAGATGTAATTTATAGGAACTTCAATACTAATTTCATATGTAATAAATAGTTTTTGGGTGTGTTTCTAAAGTGCATTCTATGTAGGGTTTTTTTATAATTATAGCCCCTATTTTGGGTATATTACTAAAGCTCCTTTTTATATATGCTCAGATATTTAATTTTGCAAAAATAATGCATCCAACTAACTCAACCAAAAAAGTTGCATACAATAAATATACGAGCATATATAAAAACAATCGTGTACCACAGCTAAATAGTTTAAACAGCTAAATAGTCAAAATTGTAGAATTTATTCAATAATAAATAAAACTGTCAACCAAATTGACATTCTTAAATGCAAATCTCTCAATCCAGAAAACAACAAAATAAATAAAACAAGCAAACTAGTAAAATATCATAATGGGAACAAGACTCCCACTAAATTGCAGCATCAAAACTAGGAAATAGTCGCATGCTCTCAACATGTCTCAGAAAAGCTTCTGAATGCAAAAACTTTGTGAACGGATCTGCAATCATATCCTGAGTTCTGATGTGATCAAACCTGACTAGTTTGTCTGCTACCTTCTCCCTCACTATTAAATACTTTCTGTCAATATGCTGAAGTTCAGAGGACATCTTGTTGTTCATGCAGTGAAAACCAACTGCAGTGTTGTCATTATATATCTGTATTGGTTCAGAAATCGAGTCCACCACCTTAATGTCTTTAATAAAATTCTTCAGCCATACTGCATGAGAAGTGACTTCATATCAAGCTATGCATTCTGAAAACATGGTTGAACTCGAAACACTAGTTTGTTTAGCACTCTTCTAAGCAAAGCTGCTCCTGCCATCTTGAAGATAAAACCTAAAGTAGAGATGTAATCATCTTCTGCTTTTCCAAGATTCATATCAGCATAACCAACAAGCTCTAAATTCTTTGTGCATCTGTAAATTAACATATAAGCCTTTGTTCTCTATAGGTACCTCATAATCTTCTTTCCAGCTATCCAATATTGCATTCCCGGATTTGACTGAAATCTACCATGTTGCTAATGCATAGGCCTCATCATTTGGCCCATGGGCTTATGGGCCGATAAGGGCTCGCCCGACCCATTGAAAAAAAGCCCAACCTGACCCATTATGGGCTTTGAGATGGCCCGGCCCGCCTTGGGCTAGGCTGAGCTTGGGCTTGGGTGTCTGAAGCCCAGCCCGGCCCATAGGCTCGGCCCGATGAAGCCCAAGAAAGCCCGACCCAGCCTGCCCACAAAAGCCCGGCCCGTTAGGCCCGCATACATATATAATTATGTATAAATAAGAGTTTAGGTTTATGATTATATCACTTAAATCACATATATAATTTGTTTCATTTCATTTACTTTTCTTTACTCATTCCTAGTTTATAATTGGATGATTAGCACATTAATTTGTGTCAATTATTAATACAAGAATTATATATATATACATACATATATATATAGAAATATAAAAGATGAACAACATATCATATCACCAAATATAATCATATCACGAAACATAATCGTACCACCAAATATAATCATGCTTTTCTTGAACACATCACCAAACATTTGCATATTTATTCATACTATCCTTTAAAAAAATATTTTTTTTTAATACTTATTATTTTTTAAAATTATTTCTTAAAACGTATTACAGTCTAATTATGTAATAACCTCAAAAATAATACTTGGTTTTATTATTTTTGTGAAAAATCTTATTAAGTTGTGTGACTTTATTTGGTGTTTTATGAATTTGGTTTGATGAAAATATTGGAATTAAGTGAGTTTAATCTCAAATTTTGCCCTTATGATTAAGTTTATGATATTTTTCAAATGAAGTAGGTCCGTTTCGGCCCGGCCCATGGGTCGGGCTTGGGCTTTGAATTTTCTAAAAAGACCCAGCTTAGCCCGACCCAAACCCATTAAATTTAGGCCGGGCTAGCTTGGCTCGGCCCATTGACGAGCCCTACTAATGCACAAGGCTAGGTCTGGCCTTGTACACACTTGTGCATACATAATGCTTCCAACTAGAGAAGCGTATGGCTTGTTCCTCATCTCTTCTTCTTATTCTTTACTCTTAGGGCAATGCTCCTTCTTTAAATCTCCTTTAGCTAAAGGAACTTTCTATCCAGAACACATACTCAAGTCAAAACGTTTGAGTATCCTCTCAATGTATATTTTCTGTAATAGGCCTAGAAGGCCTCAAGCTCGGTCTCTCTGAATTTCTATGCCCAACACAAAGCAGCTTCTCCCAAATCCTTCATCTCAAAATTATTTGAAAGTAGCTCATTGGTGTCCTTCAGTAAATTGTGATCATTTGTAGCCAAAAGTATGTCATCAACATACAGCACCAAAAAAAAAAAATTGGCTCCCATACTTCTTCAGAAAAATGCACTGGTTAGCTATGTTCTCTTCAAAACCATAAGATGAAATCGACTCCAACACTTCTTCAAATAAATGCATTGATCGGCTATGTTTTCTTCAAAACCATAAGATGAAATAGTTTGGTGAAATTTGAAATACCACCTCCTGCTTGCTTGCTTTAGTCCATAAATTGCCTTGCCCAGTTTGCAAACCATATACTCTTTTCCATTCTTTGCAAACCATTCAAGTTGCCACATGAAATTTTCTTCTTTGAGGTCACCATTTAGGAAGGTAGTTTTGACATCCATTTTATGCAAAAGTATGTCATAATGCGCCACCAAAGCCGTAATGATGCAGAAAGAATCTTTGGTTGAAACTGAAGAAAACGTCTTAGTGTAGTCAATTCCCTCCCTTTGGGTGAATCCTTTGGCTACCAATCTAGCCTTAAATATTTCAATTCTTCCATCCTTATCCTTCTTTGTTTTAAATACCCATTTCGAGCCTACCAATTTCTGGCTCTTGTGAGATTCAACTAATTCCCATACTTGATTATTCTTCATGCTTTCAAGTTCATTCAACATCGCTTCCTTCCATTTTTCTGCATTTTGACTCTCCATTGCTTCTTTAAAACTTATTAGATCAGCTTCATCTCCAATGTCAAAATATGCTTCTTGTAAGTACACATCATCTAAATTTGCTGTGGATATTCTTGGTCTGTCAAATCTCCTCGGTTGTACTAGTTCTTGTGGATTATCTAACTCAGGATTCTCAACAGCTTGTTCTTATGGTTCAACTGGTTCTTCAAACTAAGGATTTTCCAATACATCACTTAAGGGAATCAAGGGTGTAACATCTTGTTCAGCATTCTCATTCACAGCTACATCACCTTCTTCTTAAAAAATAAAATATTCATTTCCAGTGGCATTTTCCTCATGCTCTATAAACTTTGCACAATCAGTCTCAACAATTCGGGTACCATAATTTGAACAATAAAATCTGAAACCATTTGACCTTGCGGGATAACCTACAAGACACAAGTGACACTTTGCAACCCCATACATGAAGATGTTGCAAGCTAGTCTTTCTAGTAGCCCAAATTTCGAAAGGTGTCTTAGGTATGGAGTTACTAGGCACTCTATAGTTTGCTGTTTTAATCGCCTCTCTCAAAAGCATACGCAAATCAGATTTAGAAATCCCACTAAGAAGCATGTCCTTCAAAGTTCGATTTCTTCTCTCAGCCACACTATTTTATTGCGGAATTTCTGGCATTGTGTATTGAGCAACTATTCTATTTTCTTGTAGATACCTAGTAAAAAGTCCAGCACATCGTCCTCCTTCATCAAAACGTCCATAATATTCCCCCCCTCTGTCTAACCTCACAATTTTGATCTTTTTCTCAAGCTGCCTTTCTACTTCAGTTTGGAAAACCTTAAACATTTCAAAAGCTTGAGATTTTTCTGCTATGAGATACAGATAACCAAAATGAGAATGATCATCTATAAAGGTGATGAAATAACGATTTTCATCAATTGTTTAATGAGGGAATGGTCCACAAATATCTGTGTGGATGATTTCTGAGAGATCATTATTGCGAGTTGCACATTTCTTCTTAGTCTTAGTGAGCTTTCCTTTAACACATTAAATGCAAATTTCGTCATCACCAAAAGTAAGTGATGACAAGATTTGTTCTTTAACAAGAATTTTCATTCTTTCTTTTGAAATGTGCCCTAAACGTCTATGCCATAACTTAGTGGATGTTCCTTCACTTCTAATCTTGAGGGTACAAAAACTACATCATCCAACTCTAAAATAGATCTTGAATCCAACTTAAAATCAACTACTCCAATAATATTTAATTAAAACAACAGGTGGCTATCTAAACCTCATTGTCACAACATGCCGTCGCCACCATGAAAGTGTTGTTTTCCTTAGCAGGGAATGGGTCAAGTACCACTACCTCCCAATTAGTGGTGGCATAAAAAATCTCGACATGTGATTCAGGTTGGGGCATAGGTTTCACAGATTGCACTAGGAGATTCTTGTATCGAAGTAGCTTATTGATGTTTCTTCCTCTCCTATAAGCGCATACACCGAGCTTCATAGCGATCCTAAGACTTCCGAGACTATCATTTGTAGTCGTGTATATCCTTATGGGTCCTTCATATGGTCGACGATTTCACTGCGCCTTAACCCTTTTTCGCTCCAGCTCATCTTCGTTCCGCTTTTTAATTAGCTCCACTATATTCTTTACTAGAATGCCATTTGTGACAAGTTGACACGAGTGACACCTATTGAATGCCAGATGCTTTTCCTTTTCCCTAAGATCTAGGAGTTGTACTACAAGACACATAAGCGAAAAGGCTAACTTGAATTAAATTTAGTCATGAGTGAGATCATAAATAATCTCATTCATTCCAATAATAACTTTAAAATCAAACGTCCATATTTTGAAGTTTGATCTAGTGAATCTTTCAATTTGTGAGAAATTGATTTAGGGAGTGTTCAAAGCTGTAAGGATTTGCAGAAGAAAAGCATGAATACTTTCCAAGAAATCGATTCTCAATTTGTTAAGAGAAACAGTTTTCCGTTTAACTATATTCACAAAACTAACAAATAATGTATATGCAAGCCTCCTTAATTAAGTATCACACCATTGTGGCAAGAGATTACTCATAGCTTGCACAAAATTACATGTTATCTTGTGCCATCACAAACAAATTACATGACAGATGAAGCAATTTAGGTATGATGCAATTTTTGGTTATTTCTTTAGGGTTTGAGTATTTAGGTTTGATTTTGTTATGAAAAGTTTGTTGATTCTCTGAATAAATCCAAACATCTATCTAACTCAGAAAAATAACCAAACAAAACACAATTCAAGAAGAAAACCTTAAAATTGCAGTGAATAGTAAAAACTGCCATGAATAGTGTTTTAAGGGTTTTTGGTGTCTTTTTTTTTTTTTTACGCAAAATACCTTTCTGAATAAGGAATGACCTAACTTACACAACTCACCACTTTGTCATGACATATAGGTACTTTTTAGGGTTTTAAGGTGATCTGTTAGGTCAAAAACGTGTTTAAAGTTTTGAAAACATGAAAAACCAAATCAAAACATGCTTTTCCAGATTCTTTAATATTCTTGATATTTTAGAAAACATGTTTAAACCATCTTCAAAAAATAAACATAACCAAAAACTTCATACGACATAAATAGATATGAAATCATAGTAAGCATGCTTGAACAACGATTACAAATATGTGTGAACAACCTTAAGCTCTGATACCAAATGTTAGATTTCTTTATGCACAAACAAGATTTTTCACGCAAAACTGTAATACGTATAAAGACAAGAAGACATACATGGAGCCATCTTCTTAGAGTACACAACCTCTGAACTCATCCAATCCGTAGCAGCAGCAATCCTAGCTAGAACAGGAATGGCTCAAGACTTCTGCTCTCTCTCAGAATCTATTTCAGCTCTCTCTTTATGACGAGAATAAGTTTAGAGAACGTGTCTGATGAGAGCAGGGCCTTAAGCTTATATAGGGCTAGATCAAGTCGTCTCTACTCATCACCGAGGGCCAACTTGACTAATCTTCCAAGCCCACCAGATCGGTTCACGCATAAATGGAAATAAATAGGACCCCTTAATAGGCTTCAAAATCCTTCCTTATTTCACTAGGTTTTGGGCCTCAAGGTACAACTTAATTTAAACTCTTATCAAAACCTGATATAACTTAGTATCTAGTGCACCGATCTAAATAGGAAAACATAACAAATCACTCTGTCAAGCTCTTCTGTCACCTTTTCGATCAGGTTTGGTTGTTTTATGAGCTCAGACATTGCCCATTCCAAAAGGGAAGCAAAGGTATCAGTGCCTCCAGCTATCAAGTTCTGATTTTAATTTGGATGAACAAAATTAATAAGCCACATGACAATTTTGAGTAAAGCTTTATGTTGTGTTTGTCTACATAAGTTTTTATATAGAAATGTTCTATTGCCAGACTGCATAGCGTATGGTCCAAATTCACAGTATGGCAAGAGAACATTGCAGTTAGGAAATTTATTGGTCCATAAGTTTAGGACAATTTGTGTAGGGATTGATGAGGCAGAGGACCAAGGAGATTGAGGTTGCCAATTATAGGCCATGGTTTTGGACCTGGTGGAAGTTTTGGGCGTTTGGCAAATAGAATTTTGGAGAGAAGGGCCAGAGCAGCTAGCAATGCAAGGGCTAAAACAGCCGAAGAAGAAGAAGCCTCCATTGTGTGAAAGTTGAGTAGTGCAGTATTGACTGATATTGCTTGTAATTTGTAGTTGGAGGAGGCATGTGGGCTATGATATTTCTAATCTCGTGCATTTGTGTTTTATTCACATAATAATCTCGTGCAAAATTTGATCCAAAAATAAGTAAATAAATAAAGGGTTCATGTAAGCAAACAAAACCTTAACCTCATGTAAGCAAAAAAACAGGCTTATTGAGTGCCCAACAGCAACACATGTAAATCTCATATTGGATTGTTATGTGGTCATGGATTTTTGTATAAGGAAAGAGAACCATGCAATGCAACCTAATGTGGTGATTTTCTGGAATTCTAGGTAACTAAGTTAAGAAAAATATCGACATGTATGGTGTGTGTGTCTTGACAATAACTATACGCCAGTGTTGGATCCATACAACATGATTTCTTCTATAATATAAATCATTGCCAATGCCTAAATTTTGTGATCAAATTTTATCATATATTGTCACATAGGTATCCAGAATATCAGTTAGGTATCTAGAAAAAGAACAGTCAGCCGAAAGACAATTGACGGTACTCGCAGAGGTAAAACCACCAAAGCTGATATCCCAACAAATTAAACAAACAACCAAAGGTCATGATCAAGGTCTTAAATATCGATAGTTTCGGAAATATCAGTAGTTCAAAAACGCGGAAATATCGATGGAAATATCGGGAAAATATCGATATCGATAAAAATTGGATAAAAACCACGGAAATTGTGATAAATACATGGAAATTTTTAATGAAACTTTAGAAGAAGTTTATTTAGTCAATCATCTATTATTTTGACACAAAAAATTGAAAGGAAATGCGTTGCATAGTGAGTTTGAGTGATTTAAGTTGATTATATTGCGAGCTGACAAACTATGTGACTTAGAAAATTTGGAGTAATTAATGAAAGAGAATTAAACATCCCTTAGTAATTTATTTATCATTTTTTAGTAAAATATTTTACACTTTATAAATTTCATGATAAGATACATGAGTAACCTTATTTCACGTTATTCACTGGACATGGTACACATTGTTATATTTATTATTTTATCAAAAATTGAAAAACAATTAAATATGTAAACAAACTTGATTTGTTGTGAAATTTAGGCACTCTACCATGCTTAAAAAATAATAGTGAAGATTGAAAATTAACTAAGAACATAAATAAATTTATCTAAGGAAGAATTAAATAGGAAATAAAGAAAATGATTATAGAGATTTAAGTGATTAAGCAACAATTTATTTCACGTTATTTACTGGACATGGTACGCATTCCTATATTTATTGTTTATCAAAAATTAAAAAATAATTAAAGATGTAAACCAATTTGATTTTTCATGAAAATTAGGCACTTTACCATGCTTAAAAAATAAATAGTGAAGATTGAAAATTAACTAAGAACATAAATAAATTTATCTAAGGAAGAATTAAATAGGAAATAAAGAAAATGATTATAGAGATTTAAGTAATTAAGCAACAATTTGAAGGAGAATTTAGTAATGTAAGTACTTATAATGAATAATAAAATAATCAATAACATTAAATGGATTTATTAGAAAAGAAATCAATTATATTAAGTAATTAAGTAACTGATCAACAATATAAAACAATAAGTAATTATGTTAATTTCTATTTTGAAAAACAGCTCGCAAGTGTTATATATACTACATTCCATAGTTTATAATCACAAAGTTATGACCAGCGTGGTGGTTAAGTGGCTTCTGATTTCGGAGTGGAGAGGGGTTCGAACCCCACTGTGTGCGAGCATGAGTGAGTTTTCAGCGTTTAACTTTTGAAAGTTCATATCACGATATTATCGATAATATCGCGATATATTGACCATTTGCAGCTGCCAATTAAATGAAAATATCGTAACTTAAATATCGAGAAAATTATCAATAAATTGATGATATATAGATGAAAATGTGCTAAAAGATCGCTGCCCCAAAAAAATTCTGATCATGGTAGATTATTGGGGGAGATGAAAAACTCGCCAAATGCCCCCACACATATTGAGATTATGTGACATCCCCCTTTTTTGGGCAATGTCAAAATTAATATTGATGGTGCTCGCAAAAGTGACTCTAGTAAAGCAGGTAGTGGTGGTGTATTTCGAGATTATCAAGGCTGCGTTCTTGGGGCATTTTGCTCCAATTTAGATGCCCCTAGTGCAGTTCATGCTAAAGTTTTAGCTGTAATTAAGGTCATTGAGCTTGCTTGGCTTCATACTTGGCATAATGTTTGGATTGACACTGATTTGTTGTTAGTTAATCAATTCTTTCACTCTCTTCATTTTGTCTCTTGGCGCCTACGAATTGATTGGTAGAATTGTTTGTATCGTCTCTAACACATGTCCTTTAAGATTTCTCATATCTTTTGTGAGGGTAATCATGCAGCTGACGCTTGGCAAATCACGGTGCTTTGGGCTCTGGTTTTACATGGTGGGACACTGCACCTTCTTTTATTTTGTCTTTTTGTCATCGGGACTCGTTGGGCATGCCCATTTACTGTTTTACTTAGTCTCTTTTTGTTTACTATTTCAGATTTTTGGTCTCTTAGGTCAGCATGTTGTTGTGCCATTCTATCACTGTCTTTCTTTTATGCAGGATTTTGGTTTGGTCCCCCCTGTTGTTCTTGTATTTCTTTATGTTTCTTATTAATAAAACTTGATTAAGGGGATGGACGGGGTGGCTCCTAGAATGTGTTGGTCCCTCTTCGAGGGTGGTGGATGTTTGTGCATCCAATGACCGATATTGAGGAGCTAATCTCGCCAAATCCCTTGTTCTAATTAAAAAAAATTGAAGTCCTGGTGCTAAGGCCTCATGATCTAGCTCTTGAAGATTTCATACATGAGCTATTTCCTTTTGGTGAATGAAAAAGAAGCATGAATTTCAGCTATCTTAAGACCCTTACACCAATAAATTAGATTAATTTAAAGTAATTTAGACTATCGGTTCTTCTTCTTTTTTTATTGAAAAAAAATAAAAAAAATCCTTACCTTATCCCCGTAATAAGTCAATGGTATCGATTTTATTGCTAAAGCTGGTACAAGAATAATTAAAGATTTAATTATTCTAAGCTAAGCTGGTACACGAATAATTAGAAAATAGGTTAGTCACCTAGTGCTAAGGCCTAGGCCTCATGATCCAGGTAGCTCTTGAACATTTCATACATGAGCTAGCTATTTCCAGTTGGTATGAAGATGAATATCAACTATCTTAAGACCCTTACCTCAGTTCAAAATCTCATTTTCCATAAATTAGATTATTTTAGAGTAATTTAAACTATCGCATGTATAAATATAAAAATAAAAATATAAACACACCCACCCTTATCCCCATAATACAACGGCGTCAATTTTATGATGCATTTGGATGGGTTTTTGTTCCACCTGAGTTTCTGGTTCCAACAACAAAGGATCAAGTTTGACATTCTAAATTCTCTTTGCTTAATTAATTATTTTCATGATTTAATAACATTGATCCCCCTCTAATACCGTATTCTAAATGAGAGCCAAGGCTTTGGCCTTGTCTACATGCATGAAAGGAAATCATGGAGATTTCATATGTTGGGTTGGCAAGGAAGTTGCAGAGCTGGATTAATTTCGTGTCTCATATTATTTATTTATAACCTGTTGAGTGTTTCCTTTAACACAACCACGTCTTTGTGTTTGTGTTGTGTGTTTCCTTTAAGCCGCCCAGCATCAGGCCCAACAAACAACATGCCGTTTAAAAGCCTAGGCCAACTAATAATAAGTGACGAAATTTTTTGGGGTCTGGGGCATTTCCAGTCCCGTGAGACATGTTGGATGAGATCGTAAGCTTAAATCTTGGTGTAAGGAACTTGTAACTCACGTGATTAAGAGTATTTATTCATACATAATAAGTTCTAAGTTCAATTTCCCTCCACCAATATCTCTGATTTCTCTTTTAAGAATTGAATTTGGGATTGCGTTTGGCTTAGCATGCGTTATTTTTTGGCTGGGGGCAGGCCCGCAGAAGATGATGAATGAGGCACGTTTAATTTGAGGCATCCCTTTGATTGACCAAATAAAAAACTACATACATATGAGGCACCCCAATCCCAGTGTGACCTAATGATCTTCAATTATTGGGAGGCTACCACTGCCACTGCCGCTTGTTGTAACCTCCCCCATTACGTTCTTTATTCTTAATGATGCATCAACAGTGGACTTCCACAAAATATTCACCAAAATCCAATCATTGCATGGCTCATTGTCATTGGTCATTAAGACTCATACCTATTATGTTATACACACTAGGTTTGGTCTTGCATCCATGAAAGCAAATCATGCATGTAAAGATCAGAGGCCAGTGGACAAGGAAACTTGCAGTGTTTTTTGTTCCTTGTTCAAATCATTGGCCTCCAATCTTGATTCACATAGAGCCACCTTGTGTTTGTCATTTTTTGCAAATCAAACTATGGGTTGAATTTAAATTATTTAATGTGACAAATGCTTTTCAATGTCACCTCACCAATGAGTCTTCCATAGTTTTCTTCGCCGCGTTGTTTTGGATATATTCACTTCTTTTAGCTGTATTTGACAGTGTTGAAAATGGCTATCTGCTTCTGGCTCAGCATAGATTTTGAATTGTGATTGCCCCACTTCCTGAATTTGGCTCTTTTTTCTTTCTGTTTTGTTGAAAAATATAAAGTTTTTTAAATTTAAAGAAAAAAAAAACTATCATGGTTCGCCCAAAAATTTCAGAAAATTAACATGTCCTCTCTCACAAGAGTGGTGTTAGTTTACACCATATGCAGGCAGCCAAGGCAACTTTGACATATCTCTATTTACATTTTACACTGGATTTGAATGGTATGACTGATTTACATGTATGCTAATCTTTACTCTATATTCCCCTGCCTCTCTGGTGCAAGGGAGATTTTAAACCATTATTTCTATGGTTTTGGTGCACCACATTGTCTGAGTAATAATGTAGAGACTTTGGTGATCTTAGCTGATGATGCTTATGGCCTTGATTTTGCTGATGGTGGTTGTTCTTCTTCTTCAATTCCTTCTGTGCATCACCTTCTTTTACATCTTTAATCGAATCAGATTCGGTAGGAACGGTGTACACAAAGGCAATGGGAATGTCATCAAAATCCTTGAGGGATTCTACGCTTTAAATATATATATTTTTATTTAAGCAGTATCGCCGGGCGGCTATACTCGTTAAATATATTTTTTTATTTAAGGAGCATACCCAACCGGCAATACGCTTTAAATATATGTTTTTATTTAAGGATTATAGCCGTTCAGCTATGTTCTTTAAATATAATTTTAATTTAAGACTTATAGCCGCGCGGCTATACGCTTTAAATATATTTTTTGTATTTAACTCAAATAAAACATTCAAAGCAGGAAGGCAAATAAACCAGAAACAAATATGTTGATGCGAAAAAGTGGATTGATATTTTTTGGGCTCAACTTAGTGATGTTGGGCCTTTGGTATGCTTCATGTCTCTGTGGAGCGTGTGATCTGCAAGATAACAAACGTTCGGTAAGACCTTAGGCACCGGTGTGGTACTGGCCGAAGACTCTCCGATGCTTAAGTAAGTACGGATTTAGTAAACTTAGACTGATAGATCAATAGGTTGTATGCCGTAGGTTCTGATTATCTAAATATTATTGTACACATTAAAGTTAAAATTACATAACTTAAGCCCATGGAAAACCCATTTATAACGAGATTAATGTGTCCATAAAATACAGACACCATAACCCAAAAGTAGAAATGGATGGTGAAGTCTCAGCACATAAGGCCATTTCCAGCAGCCCCCTCGGGCTCGGGCTTGGGGGGGGGGGAGCCCAAAACTAGCTTCCAACAACAAGTGCTAGCCGGGGTAGTGTGGGGTCCACTTGCCTGGGCTGGCCCGAAGGCGGAGGGAGCCCGAGCGAGAGCCCAACGTTAAAAAAAATTCAAAATCGCGCGTCAGCTTTTGCGCCCAATGGATATGTGTGACGTGGCGGCCTCTCATCCTTCCGATTTCGCCTTGTCAGCCAATCCTACGGCCTGGAATTTTTCCAGGCAAAAAATGATGAAAAAAAAATCTTAAATTTTTTTTTTTAAATCCCAAAAAATACTGACTTTTTTTTTCTATAAATACCAACACCTACTCTTCAGTTTTAACAACAAATTCTCATACATCTTCTTCTTCTCCAACTATTATTCACTTTCTATTCAATAGTTTCTTCACTTTTTACTCTAAACTGTTTTTATTTTCAAGTTTAATTTTTCTCTATCATTATTGCTTTTTCTCAAGAAACCGAAGGGGCATGGAGCATCATGGAAGATGTCTTGTTGTGTGAGTGTTCGGTCCAAATTAGTCATGAAAAATTCCTTTTTATTCAAAACAATCAATACATAAAAAAACTAACCACAACCAAACCATAAAAAAACCAAACATAACTAAACATAAAACATAAACATTAAAATCTTAAAAATGTTCTTCACTTCACTTCATTCACTGTCATTGCCTTTCACCGCCCATAAATGCTCCATTAAGTCAACTTGACGGCGTTCATGAATATACTAAGATTACATCTCTGTATATCGATCAATCATACGATTTTTGAAAAGACCATCTCTAACCAACGGTTCATGCTCCACTGGTCCTCCATTTGGCCCTATTGGTTTTTCATAAATTCGGGTCAAGGCCGTGTTCATGGGATCGGGTTCGTACACCTCTTCAGCTTCGTAATCATACTCATCCTCCACAATCATGTTATGAAGGATGATGCATGTCATCATTATGCTCCTCAACACCTCCTCATCAAACATACACGCCGCACCCCTAATGATCGCCCACCGAGCTTGGAGGATACCAAAGCACCTCTCCACATCCTTTCTGTAACCCTCTTGATATGTAGCAAATAATTTTTGCTTCTGGGTTCGGGGATGCGGAAGTGATTTCACGAATGTTGTCTACCTCAGGTAGATCCCGTCAGCTAGATAATACCCAGTTTGGTAGATGGTATTATTGACTTCATATGTGATTTTTGGGGCTTCTCCTCTCAAAATATCATTGAACACCAGGGATTGACCCAGGACCTTCAAGTCATTTTGAGATCCAGCAACTCCGAAAAAGGCGTGCCAGACCCATGTATCGAAACCTGCAACGGCTTCAAGGATGATGCTTTTTTGGCCTTTCCGATTTTCGTAATCATCCTGCCAAGCAGTTGGGCAATTTTTC
>NC_024133.1:13287118-13330148 GCF_000346735.1 Prunus mume | reverse complement strand
GTGGGTCGGCGCAGGTCGTCCCTGGTGGACAGAGTTTCGACTGCATCACAAAATCTAACCAAACTCTCCAAGGCAATGGACTTCCCCATCCGGGCAATCTCATCCACCTGATCAGCAGATGCACCATACGCCAACATTCGTATAACAGCTGTGAACTTTTGTTCGGGAAGCAGTCCCAAAACACCAGCACAATTTCTCTTTTGAACAAAGTATTCATCATAATTGCAAATATCATGCATGATTTTAATGAACAAATGTTGTTGCATTCTATACCTCCCTCGAAAATGAACATCATAGTACAGAGATGTTGGGATAAAATAATCTTCCATAAGATTCTTACCCCGAGAATGCCTATGTCTGTCAACATTTGGGGCACAGCCTTCATGTGAACCACGACTGCTCTGGTTTTCTTCATCAAGCATGGTCACAGCTATGACAAGTTACTGATCTAGATCTATCTGCGCTCTTTTGCTTGCAGCTCGTCTACGCCTTCTTTCTCTTATTTCTCGCTCTTGCCTCTCCAAGACCTCCTCCATGTCTGACATTGTGAATGGAAGATGAAATATGAAATCTAAAATCTGAGAAATGAAATTTTTGAGAAGATGTAGTGTGAAAGGTTTGTGAGCTGAGCCTTTGTTTTATAGAAAAATTTAGGTCGATAGACATGACGCGTGGCGCAAGTTGATAGGGTGAAAATCTTATTCGAAATTTGGAATTCAAATGAAATGTATCTGAAATGTGAAATGTGAAATTCAAATGAAAAGTTGAAATTCAAATTAAATTTATCTGAAATTTGAAATTCAGATGACATGTGGCGCAATTTTATAGGGTGAAAATCTTTGAAACTCGGATGAAATTTATCTGAAATTGAAATTCAGATGAAATTTATCTGAAATTGAAATTCAAATAAAATTTATCTGAAATTTGAAATTCAGATGAAATTGAAAATTTGAAATTTATCTGAAATTTGAAACAAAAAATCTCATCTGAAAATCTTATCCGAATATTTTATCAGAAAATCTCATCCGAAAATATTGTCCAAATTAATTGTTTAGGTAAACAAATTTGTAAAGAAAACAAAAAATTGAATAGCACCCCCCTTGTCATGGCAACTATTGGAAGTACAACTTACTTTTTGCAAGGGCAGACACTATTCCCGTAAATAGTATCAGCCCTAGCCCCCCCTTGCCATGGCAACATTCTCACTGCTGGAAGTGCTCTAAGAGGAACACGAATGCCTGCAAAGATTTTGGGAGGATCTAAGAGTACGGATTTTTCAAGACTGATATTGATCTCCACTCACTTAACCCAAGTGATTCCACTGTAGACACTAATTAAACAACATAATGATGATGATGACTTAAGTAATTCCTGTCTCACGGAATCAAATAAAAAAGGGGTTTAATAAATATTATATCGCTCATACCTACTTCAACTATATATTACCTGAGAATGTGATTAGGTCTTGATTGGCTAACATGTTACATGGATTCAATCAGGGACTGAGATCTAAATAAATCCAAGGAAAAGCAAATGTAACATTATGGTATAGAGGTTGCATTACTTTTACTTGTGTGTTTTTCGTAAACTTCAATAACATCAAATCATTTGATTCAGCATCATTCAACCAATCTGCATAAATTGGCCCTAGCATTCTGTCTAGTCCTTGTCTATTCTCATAACTGTAACATATGTGGGGCTCCGTAATGAGCAGTGGTTTGTTTATTACGATGCCCGAACAATGTTACAATTATGAAAATGGACAAGGCATGTGGGCTATGATAATTCTAAACTTTTTTTGATTGATTTGAGTTATTGAAGAGATCATCATCAGTATTAAAAATATATATATATATTATCCTTCCAAAACCTTTGTGTGCTGTGTGGTCCTTACATCACCATCCATTTGTGTTTTATTCACATAATAATCTCATGCAAAATTTGATCCATAAATGAGTAAATAAAGGGTTCATGTAAACAAAGAAAGAGGAACACGAATGCCTGCAAAGAAAGAGCAAAATTTGATGCATAAAACACAGACACCATAACCCAAAAGTAGAAATGGATGGTGATGTAAGTACGGATTTAGTAAACTTAGACTGACAGATCAATAGGTTGTATGCCTTTGGTTCTGATTATCTAAATATTATTGTACACATTAAAGTTAAAATTAAATAACTTAAGCCATGGAAAACCCATTTATAACGAGATTAATGTGCATAAAATACAGACACCATAACTCAAAAGTAGAAATGGATGGTGAAGTCTCAGCACATAAGAGGAACACGAATGCCTGCAAAGATTTTGGGAGGATCTAAGAGTAGGGATTTTTCAAAACTGATGTTGATCTCCACTAATTTAACCCAAGTGATTCCACTGTAGACACTAATTAAACAACATAATGACATTATTAAGATTGGAAAAAACGATTAAGAAATATCAAATCAAACCACTTACTTGGACTATAAATTACCTGCAGCTCAGTCAACTTCTCACCACTACAGCCACAAATCACATATTAATGGAGGCTTTCTCTTGGGCTGTTTTAACCCTGGCATGCCTGGCTGCCCTAGCCCTTGTCTCAAAAAATTTCTTCCCCCAACTCCATAAACTGAAATATCCACCAGGTCCTAAACCATGGCCTATAATTGGCAACCTCAACCTCATTGGTCCTCTGCCTCATCAATCCTTTCACAAATTGTCCCAAACTTATGGACCAATAATGCAGCTCAAATTTGGCTCCTACCCAGTTGTAATTGCCTCATCCCCAGAAATGGCAAAACTGTTTTTAAAGATACATGATCACATATTTGCCTCTAGACCCCAAACTGCAGCAGGCAAGTACCTCACTTATGACCACCTCAATGTCACTTGGGCACCTTATGGTCCATATTGGCGTCAAGGCAGGAAAATCTTCCTCTCTGAGCTATTCAGCGCAAGAAGACTGGAGTCTTTCGAGTATATTCGGGTTGAGGAAAGTCACGCTTTTGTGTCACGACTCTATGCCTTGTCAGGCAAGAAAATCATGCTTAAAGAGCATCTGTCACGCCTAACTCTTAGTATTATGAGCAGAATTGTGTTTGGTAAGGAGTATTTTGGCGTGTCCAAATTTGAGAGTTCGATAATGTCACTCAAAGAATTTCAGGACACATTGGATGAGTTGTTCTTGCTTAGCGGGGTATTCAACATAGGGGATTGGATACCATGGCTTAAATTTTTAGACTTGCAAGGGTACGTAAAGCGAATGAAGGCCTTAACGAAAAAATTGGACCGGTTTTATGAGTTCGTGCTCGATGAACACAAGACAAAGAAGGAAGGAGTGGAGGAATTTGTGTCAGAGGATATGGTGGATTTACTGTTGCGGCTGGTTGATGACCCTAATGATCTTGAAGTTAAGCTCACTAATGACAGTGTCAAAGCTATCACTCAGGTAGCTTCTTAAATTATTTCTTATTTAATTTCCAAACATTAGGGCAATGCTTTTTGGGCAAACATAAGCATTATAACATTTGCATCCTTAGATATATGAGAATTTCTGTAAAAAGACACAAAACTTAAAGATATAAACATAAATGATTCACTTTGTTCATTCAAATTAAAACCAGGACTCAGTAGCAGGAGGCACTGATACTTCTGCAACCACTTTGGAGTGGGCAATGTCTGAACTCATAAAACAACCAAACCTCATCGAAAAGGCAACACAGGAGCTTGACAAAGTGATTGGGAGAGAGAGATGGGTAGAAGAGAAAGACCTCGAAAACCTTCCTTATACAGATGCAATTATGAAAGAGACCATGAGGAAGCACCCTGTAGTGGCAATGCTACCACCACATCTAGCTCTTGAAGATTGCAATGTGGCAGGCTATGATATTTGCAAAGGAACTTTAGTGTTTGTGAACACGTGGAGCATGGGGAGAGACCCCAAGCTGTGGGATGCACCAGATGAGTTTAGGCCTGAGAGGTTCTTAGGGAAGGCAATTGATGTGAAGGGACAGAGTTTTGAGTTCTTGCCATTTGGCTCAGGAAGGAGGATGTGCCCTGGTTATAGTCTTGGACTGAAAGTGATAAGGTCTTGCTTGGCCAACATGTTACATGGGTTCAATTGGAAATTGTCTGAGAACGTGAAAAAAGAAGATTTGGGCATGGAGGAAGTTTATGGATTGTTAACTCCTCGGAAGTTCCCACTTGTTGCCGTAGTTGAACCTCGGCTACCAATCCATCTTTACTAGTGATATTGAATCGGATGGTTTCCCTGCTTGCTTTTTTTCTTTTTTCTTTTTTTTTTTTTCCTTTTTCATCTATTTAGTGAGTGTCCGGATATGTATTATGAACCTTCTCTATAAAAATAGGACTAGTCCTACCTACTCAATAAAACTGTGTATGAATGTTTGTGATGGTAACTTGCACTGCTTTGTTGATTGCGCTGTCTCTGCATTATGACTCTTCTCCTAGAATGAGTTAGATTAGGGAGACTTATTGACATGTGTGGTGTTTGTGGGGTGTTGGACTAATCAACCAGCTTCCGGCCATTAATGCTCGTTTTACAGTCTAAGATGATTGCCAATGCCAGATCTGGTGTGACAATTTTTATCATATATATATCCCTTTTAATTATTTATCGCCTGCCAAGTGTGTTTCATGTTGCAAATTACCCCTTCTTGCCAATTTTGCATATTTTCTGGTCATTCACGATTAAATCCACATAGCTGGAGTGGAGCCATGGACACTTGACAGTCACAGTACAATGTCTGAACAAATTCAACAAACCACAGCTCATTATGGAGCCCTACACAATGTTACAATTATGAAAATGGACAAGGACATAACTGCTAGGGCCAATTTATGCAAATTGGTTAAATGGTGAATCGGATGATTCGATGCCATTGAAGCTTACGAAGCTCACAAGTAATGCAACCTCTGTTCCATGTTACATTTGTTTTTCCCTTCAATTTCTTTATATCTCAGTCCCTTATTGATAAAAACGAATTACAATCTTATTGAGAAGGCCTAGTTCTATTATTTTTGTTAAAACTAAGCCTCCCTACTTGATGGAACAAAGAAGAAACTTAAAGCTGGCACATTATCAAGTTCACATATAATTAGTAAAGGCGAATTGGCAGCCGAGGTTCTGTGACTACAACAAGTGGGAACTTCCGATGTGTGAGCAATCCGTAAGATTCCTCCATGCCCAAATCTTCTGTTTTCACATTTTCAGGCAGTTTCCAGGTGAACCCATGTAACATGTTAGCCAAACAAGACCTTACCATTTTCAGTGCATGATCATAACCAGGGCACATCCTCCTTCCTGAACCAAATGGCAAGAACTCAAAACTCTGTCCCTTCACATCAATTGCCTTCCCTAAGAACCTCTCAGGCCTAAACTCATCTGGTACATCCTACAGCGTGGGATCTCTCCCCATGCTCCATATGTTCACAAGCACTAGAGTTCCTTTACAAACATCATAACCTGCCACATTGCAATCCTCAAGAGCTAAATGTGGTAGGAATACAATTACAGGGTGCTTCCTCATTGCCTCTTTCATAATAGCATCTATATAAGGAAGGTTTTCGAGGTCTTCTTCTTCTACTCATCTCTCTCTTCCAATCACTCTATCGAGCTCTTCGGTGGCCTTTTCGATGAGGTTTGGTTGTTTTATGAGTTCAGACATTGCCCATTCCAAAGTGGTAGCAGAGTTATCAGAGCCTCCAATTACCAAGTCCTGAGTGAATGCCTTGACAGTGTCATAGGTGAGCTTAACTTCAAGATCGTTAGGATCATCAACCAGCTGCAATAGTAAATCCACCGTGTCCTTTGCCACAAACTCCTCCACTCCTTCCTTCCTGGCCTTGTGTTCATTGAGCACGAACTCATAAAACCAGTCCAACTTTTTCTGTAAGGCCTTCATTCGCTTTACATAACCTTGCAAGTCAAAAACATCTAGCCACGGTATCCGATCCCTTATATTGGCTACCCCATCAAGCAAGAGCAACTCATCTATCAGGTCCTGAAATTCTTTGAGTGATATTATCTAACTCTTGGATTTGGTCAAGCTAAAACGTTCCTTACCCGACACAATTCTGCACATAATGCTAAGAGTTAGGCGTGACAGATGCTGTTTGAGCACAACTGCCTTCCCTGACATGGCATAGAGTCGCGAAATAAAAGCACGATTTTCCTCAACCAGGATGTATCGAAAAGACTCTATAGACTTTTTGAGCTAAAGAGCTCAGAGATGAAAATTTTGCGGCCCTAACGCCAATATGGACCATAAGGTGCATAAGTGACATTGAGGTTGCCATAATTGAGGTACTTGCCTGCTTCAGTTTGAGGCCTAGAGGCAAAGATGTGATCATGTGTCTTTAAAAATTGCTTTGCCATTTGTGGAGATGAGGCAACTACAACTGGGCAGGAGCCAAGCTTAACCTGCATTATTGGTCCATAAGTCTGGGACAACTTGTGAGCGGATTGATGAGGCAGAGGACCAACGAGGTTGAGGTTGCCAATTATAGGCCATGGTTTAGGACCTGGTGGAAGTTTTAGCTTCTTGGGTAGGGGAAAGAGAATTTTGGAGAGAAGGTTATGAGTTCAGACATTGCCCATTCCAAAGTGGTAGCAGAGTTATCAGAGCCTCCAATTACCAAGTCCTGAGTGAATGCCTTGACAGTGTCATAGGTGAGCTTAACTTCAAGATCGTTAGGATCATCAACCAGCTGCAATAGTAAATCCACCGTGTCCTTTGCCACAAACTCCTCCACTCCTTCCTTCCTGGCCTTGTGTTCATTGAGCACGAACTCATAAAACCAGTCCAACTTTTTCTGTAAGGCCTTCATTCGCTTTACATAACCTTGCAAGTCAAAAACATCTAGCCACGGTATCCGATCCCTTATATTGGCTACCCCATCAAGCAAGAGCAACTCATCTATCAGGTCCTGAAATTCTTTGAGTGATATTATCTAACTCTTGGATTTGGTCAAGCTAAAACGTTCCTTACCCGACACAATTCTGCACATAATGCTAAGAGTTAGGCGTGACAGATGCTGTTTGAGCACAACTGCCTTCCCTGACATGGCATAGAGTCGCGAAATAAAAGCACGATTTTCCTCAACCAGGATGTATCGAAAAGACTCTATAGACTTTTTGAGCTAAAGAGCTCAGAGATGAAAATTTTGCGGCCCTAACGCCAATATGGACCATAAGGTGCATAAGTGACATTGAGGTTGCCATAATTGAGGTACTTGCCTGCTTCAGTTTGAGGCCTAGAGGCAAAGATGTGATCATGTGTCTTTAAAAATTGCTTTGCCATTTGTGGAGATGAGGCAACTACAACTGGGCAGGAGCCAAGCTTAACCTGCATTATTGGTCCATAAGTCTGGGACAACTTGTGAGCGGATTGATGAGGCAGAGGACCAACGAGGTTGAGGTTGCCAATTATAGGCCATGGTTTGGGACCTGGTGGAAGTTTTAGCTTCTGGGGAAGGGGAAAGAGAATTTTGGAGAGAAGGGCCAGAGCAACAAGCAGTGCAAGGGTTAAAAAAACTTAAAACAGCCAAAGAAAAAGAATCCTCCTCCATTGACATTGTCGTGTACGAAGGTTGAGGATATTGCAGGTAATTTATAGTTGAAGAAGTAGCTAAGTATGTCGTCGGGTCGGCTATGATATTTCTATCATTACTCAAAGTGTGAAAAGAAGGCAAGTTAATTAGTACCTACGTACAGATGCCCCACGTTGCAATTATTCATAGAAGAAGCCTCCATTGTGTAAAGGTTGAGAAGTGCAGCCTTCACTGATATTTTCAGGTAATTTATAGTTCAAGTAGGTAGGTGGGCAATGATATTTCTTAACCTTTGTTTTAAATTTGATTTAGTGATACAGGAATGACTTAAGTTAGTGAAGATCATCATCAATCACCATTCATTTGTGTTTTATTCAAACAATAATCTCGTTTCAGTTCTGAGAATAGGCATAGAAATGCAGCATTGTCTTGCCAATACACTTAAAGTTACTCCGACAGATGCCCCACACCACACATGCTGCCATTATGGTCTCTGGCTCTTGAATTCATGGTGGGATGGTTGGTTGCCTTGCTTGAGATATTTCCATTTGGGGAATGAAGAAGAGAAAGCATGAATATCAATTATTTTTAGACCCTTACCTTATAACAAGTCGACAGCAGTGATTTTTTATGCATTTTGATGTTCCACCTGAATGTCTGTCTGGCTCTCCAACAACAGAGACGATCAAGGTTGTTTCATGTTGCAAATTTTCCCTAGATGTCAATGGTGCATATTTTCGGATGATTCACGATTAATGCCACATAGTCGGAGCCATGGAGACTTAACAGTGAGTGGAGCAGTGAGCACAGAAGAATGGCTGAACAAATGAAATAAACCACAGCGCATTATGGAGCTCCACAGGATGATTGGCTAGATGGAACTTGTCACATGTGCCACACTTACGAACCAATTCAGATTTCAGTCCCTCTTTGATAAAAACGAATTACAACTTATTGAGTAGAAGTTATTTTTTGTGAAAGCTAAGCCTCCGTACTTGACCAAAATATATATTGACAGACTACATAGATGGAACTAAAAAGAAATTTAAAGCTGGCACGATTTACATAGAGTTTTTTTATTTTGTATTTTCTATTGTTGATACCGGCGATATGTTGATGAGGAGGGATTTGAACATAGGACTTTGAGTGCAGCATGCAGGGTAACTGCTTTTAATCACTTGAGCTACAAACCCCTCACATATAGTTAAGTTAATAAAGATGGATTGGCAGCCGAGGTTCTGTGACTGCAACAAGTGGGAACTTCCGAGGTGTGACCAATCCATAAACCTCCTCCATGCCCAAATCTTCAACTTTCACATTTTCAGACAGTTTCCAGTTACACCCATAGACTATAACCAGGGCACATCCTCCTTCCTGAACCAAATGGCAATAACTCAAAACTCTGTCCCTTCACATCAATTGCCTTCCCTAAGAACCTCTCAGGCCTAAACTCATCTGGTGCATCCCACAGTGTGGGGTCTCTTCCCATGCTCCATGGGTTCACAAACACTAGAGTCCCTTTACGAACATCATAACCTGCCACATTGCAATCTTCAAGAGCTAGATGTGGTGGTAGCATTACAACCACAGGGTGCTTCCTCATTGTCTCTTTCATAATTGCATCCATATAAGGAAGGTTTTCGAGGTCTTTCTCTTCTACCCATCTCTCCTTCCCAATCACTCTGTCAAGCTCTTCTGTTGCCTTTTCGATCAGGTTTGGCTGTTTTATGAGCTCAGACATTGCCCATTCCAAAAGGGAAGCAGAGGTATCAGTGCCTCCAGCTATCAAGTCCTGATTTTAATTTGGATGAACAAAATCAATAAGCCACGTGAACAATTTTGAGTAAAGCTTTATGTTGTGTTTTCCTACATAAGTTTTTATATAGAAATGTTCTATTGCCAGACTGCATAACGTATGGTCCAAATTCACAGTATGGCAAGAGAACATTGCAGTAATCTTAGGAAATTTAATAAGGGAATGATTTAGGAAGCATATACCTGAGTGAATGCCTTGATACTGTCATAGGTGAGCTTAACTTCAAGATCATTAGGATCATCAACCAGCTGCAATAGTAAATCCACCATGTCCTTTGCCACAAACTCCTTCACTCCTTCCTTCCTGGCCTTGTGTTCATGGAGCACAAACTCATAAAACCGGTCCATTTTTTTCTTTACGGCCTTCATTCGCTTTACATAACCTTGCAAGTCCAAAAAATCAAGCCATGGTATCCAATCCCCTATATTGGATACCCCATTAAGCAAAAACAACTCATCTAACATGTCCTGAAATTCTTTGAGTGACATTATCGAACTCTCGAAGTCGGTCAAGCTAAAATACTCCTTCCCCAACACAATTCTGCTCATAATGCTAAGATTTAGGCGTGACAGATGCTCTTTGAGCACAATTACCTTCCCCGGCAAGGCATATAGTCGCGAAGCAAAAGCGCGATTTTCCTCAACCCGAATGTATCGAAAAGACTCTAGTCTTTTGGAGCTAAACAGCTCCGTGAGAAAAAATTTGCGGCCTTGACGCCAATATGGACCATAAGGTGCCCAGGTGACATTGAGGTAGTCATAAGTGAGGTACTTGCCCGCAGCAGTTTGAGGCCTAGAGGCAAAGATGTGATCATGTGTCTTTAAAAATTGTTTTGTCATTTCTGGAGATGAGGCAACAACAACTGGGCAGGAGCCAAACTTAAGCTGCATTATTGGTCCATACGTTTGGGACAATTTGTGAAGGGATTGATGAGGCAGAGGACCAAGGAGATTGAGGTTGCCAATTATAGGCCATGGTTTTGGACCTGGTGGAAGTTTTGGGCGTTTGGCAAATAGAATTTTGGAGAGAAGGGCCAGAGCAGCTAGCAATGCAAGGGCTAAAACAGCCAAAGAAGAAGAAGCCTCCATTGTGTGAAGGTTGAGAAGTGCAGTGTTGACTGATATTGCAGGTAATTTATAGTTAAAGGAGTTAAGTGGGTTATGATATTTCTTAACCTTTATTGTTTGATTTGGTGAGACAAGAATGATTTGAGTTAGTGCTGTGTGGCCTCTACATCACCCTCCGTTTGTGTGGGCTCTACATCTCCAATATTAATATATATATATATATATATATCTCTCTCTTGGACTACAGGGGTCCAAGAGATTTGTGGTCACTCACCGTTGGATGTAAATTCAACGGTTTACTCACTCTTGCACTCCTTTTAAGAAACTTTTTTGAACCATTAGATTAATATCCAACGGTGGGTGACCACAATCTCTTGGACTATCAGGACTGTATATATATATATATATATATATACAAAGAGTTTCCATTGAGGGATCCCTCAAATAAGCTTATTTAAGGGACACTCCTTGTAGGGCCCACTTCAGATTGTATTTCACTAATTCAAACCGTCTATTTTGTAGATGCACATTCAAAGATCATCTTTACAAAAAATCACTTGAATCCGATATCATCTAACCATTCAATTGAGTTATTGAAATTTTAGTACTTTCTTGAAGCATCATGTTCATTGATTTTGTAGGACACAATTGGATGTCGAAACGGTTTCCAATTTGTCTAATTGTTTGTAACGATGATCTATGAATGAAGATCTAAAAAATAGATGGTTTGGATCATTGCAAAAAAAAATTGTAGAGTACCCTAAAGGGAGTCCCTCAAATAAAATTATTTGAGGGATCCCTCAATAGAAGGGGAATGATATATATATTCATATATATATATATATATTATCCTCCCAAAACCTTTATGTGCTGTGTGGTCTCTCTACATCACCAACCATTTGTGTTTTATTCACATAATAATCTCATGCAAAATTTGATCCAAAAACAAGTAAATAAAGGGTTCATGTAAGGAAACAAAACCTTAACCTCATGCAAGCAAAAAAACAGGCTCATTGAGTGCCCAACAGCCATACATGTAAATCTCATATTGGATTTTTAAGCGGTCATGGATTTTTGTATAAGGAACGAGAACCATGCAATGCAACCTAATGTGGTGATTGTGGGAGCGATTTCTTCCCACGAGAATATTCGATTGATTGATTCTCCTTTCTTCTTCGTCTCCTCTTTCTCCCCGCAAAATAGATCGGAATAAGAGGACCACACCCAAGGGGTGTTGGCCAAAGGCCCTCCGATACCTAAGTTAGTTCGAGAGTTTGTAGGAAAACAATAGCTAACTAAAATGGTACGGAGTTGTATGTATGGTGTGAACTGGGTGGCCGAAGACATGTGTAGTGGCCGGAGCCTTGTGTAAGAGGGAGAAAGAGTGGTGGCTGCTAGGGTTTGTGAGAAGGAATTTTTGCAGAGTTTCAGATAGAATTTTAGACGTACCTTAATCCTTTTGCATAGCCATCTATTTATAGGGGCCTCGGAGGCTAAGGTTTTAGAAGAATAATTCCATATATGAAAAGGAATTATTCTTTCCTGATTTGGCGAGATTTGTGTAATTAGGGATTTGATTTAAATCAAATTCCTAATTAAGGTAAGAATCAAATAAATCCCAATTTAATAAGGTAACTCCCAATTAGGTCAAATAATTCCCAAATTGATTAGCCTAATTATTTGACCTAAGATCTGAGATATTTTGCTTCCACAGTGATCTTTTGGAATTCTTGTTGACTAAATTAAGAAAAATATCAACATGTATGGTGTGTGTCAACAATAACTATACAGTGTTGGCTGCTGGGGGAAATGAGTGAGTGATTGAAAAACTCGCAAAATGCCTCACATGAAACGACCTGACCCAAATTCCACTTTGGAATCCGGGTTGAATCCTGTTTAAAACTGACACCTGGTGGCTGTGGGTCATAAATAACCAAAATGCCCTGCAAAAATAATAACACAAACCCTGAGACCCTAACTCGTGGCTACGCCTGATAACTATAGGCTGCCTACGTACCCTTACTGAGGGATCAAGCCACACGTAGTTCTTTCCTCTGTTCCTGATCTGTAACTGGTTTGTTTACTATAAACCTCGCTCTAGGGCGGACATTCCTGGAGTATCCAGTACTCCGTTTTAAAATCCGTCAAACGCTATATGATCCTGGAATTACCTAGATCAACATATTTGAAATTGACTGCGATCCAACGGTTCGAAACTATTGAACCCGGAAATCACACAATATGGGAGATCCGTTCGGGGTTCAAATGTTAACCAAATTGAGGTCCGCGAGTTCCTACGCGCTCGTGACGACCCAAGGATCATTTTAGAACTGAACGTGGTCTCTACCAATCTGCCCACGCGCCGACAGCGTGTGGGTGGCTTGATCAATTTCTAGCGGTCGGAAAATCTTCAAACCGCTAGCCCAAACTCCTAACTTAGGTAAAATACCCCATTTGGAACAACTTTTGTTCTTGGACATACCCCAAAAACTGGCCGGAAGTGGCCGAAACAGTGACCCGAAAATCTGCTAAAACCTAACTTAAGGAATCGAACGATCTACGCTTGAAATCTCTAAAATCATACCCAACCAGCAGCTAGAGCTCGAAAAGTAGGTGAGAAACCATACCTCACTCGACGGATTTGGCCGTCGGAGTCGCCGGAAACTCTAAAACACCGCCTAAACTCGTCCTTTTTCCAAGCTTCGAATCGGGCTCATCGTCACCGAATCGGATTGGGTCTTGGGTTGTAGAGGAGGACGAGGGGAAGAGATCTCGTGAAGGTTGCGGTAGCAACCGGGCTGAGATGGTGTCTCCAAAAATGATGGAAGTGGAGGGAATGCCAAATAAATATCACACGAAAAATCTGGTTAAATCGCAAAGAAGAAGACCGGTACTGTAGCAGCACTGTAGCTACAGTAACAATTTTTGAAATTCCCATTACGTCCTTTTCGTTTTTAGACCTTTCCTCTTTCATTACAACTCGAAATCGAGCGTGCCGCATGTCTACGAACTCGTTTCATTGTGCTCTACGCAACGGTGCAATCGAAATTCCCAAATTCCTTCCCGGTCAAAACGTCAACTTTAAACCATTAAAATATTCTAAAAGTATAATTGTCTTTTACTAGAATAAATTAATAATTAAATATTAATTAAGGACCGAGTTGTTACACCACACATATGTCCAATTATGAAAAGAGACAATGAAGTCCTTGTGCTACAATTTCTTGTTGTACCATTATTAATCATGTGTGTGCCTCTAGTTCTCTGATCATGGGTCATATGTCGAATAAGGTGCGTGACTTGTGTACTATTCATTCCTTTAGGGTGCGCTGTCAACCCAGCCCCAATCCCAGAATTATTGAGATTATGTGACATTTCCTTCGTTTGGTTATGTCAAAATTAATACTGATGCTGCTCACAAAAGTGACTCTGGTAAAGCAAGTAGTGGTGGTGTGTTTCGAGATTATCAACATCATGTTCTTGGGGCATTTTGCTCCAATTTAGATGCCCCTAGTGCAGTTCATGCTGAAGCTTTAGCTGTAATTAAGGTCATTGAGCTTGCTTGGCTTCATGTTTGGCATAATGTTTGGATTGAAACTGATTCGTTGTTAGTTACTCAATTCTTTCGCTCTCCTCATTTGGTCCCCTAGTGCCTACGGATTGATTGGCAGAATTGTTTGCATCGTCTCCTACGCATGTCCTTTAAGATTTCTCATATCTTTTGTGAGGGTAATCATGCAGCTGACGCTTCAGCAAATCACGATACTTTGGGCTCTGGTTTTACATGGTGGGACACTGAACTTTCTTTAATTTTGTCATTTTATCATCGAGACTGGTTGGGCATGCCCAATTACCGTTTTACTTAGTCTCTTTTTATTTACTCTTTCAGAGTTTTGGTCTCTTAGGTCAGCATGGTGTTGTAAATTTCTGTCACTGTCTTTCTTTTTTGCAAGGTTTTGGTTTGGTCCCCCTGCTGTTCTTGTATATCTTTATGTTTCCTGTTAATAAAATTATGATCAAGAAGACGGGCAGGGGCTTCCGGAATGTGTTGGTCCCCTCTTCAAGGGTGGTGGATGTTTGTGCATCTGATGACCGATACTAAGGAGCTAATCTCGCCTAATCCCTTGTTCAATTAAAAAAAATTGAAGTGCTAGTGCTAAGGCCTCATGATCTAGCCCTTGAAGATTTGATACATGAGTTATTTCCAGTTGGTGAATGAAAATGAAGCATGAATATAACTATCTTAGGACCCTTATACCCCGTAAATTAGATTGATTTAAAATAATTTAGACTATCAGTTTTTTTTTTAATAAAAAAAACATTACCTTATCCCCGTAATAAGTCAATGGCATCAATTTTATAGCTAAGCTGGTACACGAATAATTAGAAAATGGGTTAGTCACCTAGTGCTAAGGCCTAGGTCTCATGATCCAGGTAGCTCTTGAACATTTCATACATGAGCTAGCTATTTCCAGTTGGTGAATGAAGATGAATATCAACTATCTTAGCCCTTACCTAAGTTCAAAATCTCATTTTCCATAAATTAGATTATTTTTGAGTAATTTAAACTATCGCTTGTATAAATATAAAAATAAAAATATAAACACACCCACCCTTATCCCCGTAATACAACGGCGTCAATTTTAGGATGCATTTGGATGGGTTTTTGTTCCACCTGAGTTTCTGGTTCCAACAACAAAGGATCAAGTTCGACATTCTAAATTCCCTTTGCTTAATTAATTATTTTCATGATTTAATAACATTGATCCCCCTCTAATACTGTATTCTAAATGAGAGCCAAGGCTTTGGCCTTGTCTACATGCATGAAAGGAAATCATGGAGATTTCATATGTTGGGTTGGCAAGGAAGTTGCAGAGCTGGATTAATTTCGTGTCTCATATTATTTATTTATAACCTGTTGAGTGTCTCCTTTAACACAACCACGTCTCTGTGTTTGTGTTGTGTGTTTCCTTTAAGCCGCCCAGCATCAGGCCCAACAAACAATATGCCGTTTAAAAGCCTAGGCCTCCTAATAATAAGTGACGAAATTTTTTGGGGTCTGAGGCATTTCCAGTCCCGTGAGACATGTTGGATGAGATCGTAAGCTTAAATCTCGTAAGGAACTTGTAACCAATGTTTTCAAAGGCGAGGTGTATAGGCTAGGCGTTTTCAGTAGCGCTCTTTATTCATAAGTGTATTTATTCATACATAATAAGTTCTAAGTTCAATTTCCCTCCACCAATATCTCTGATTTCTCTGTTAAGAATTGAATTTGGGATTGCGTTTGGCTTAGCATGCGTTATTTTTGGCTGGGGGCAGGCCCGCAGAAGATGATGAATGAGGCACGTTTAATTTGAGGCATCCCTTTGATTGACCAAATAAAAAACTACATACATATGATATGAGGCACCCCAATCCCAGTGTGACCTAATGATCTTCAATTATTGGGAGGCTGCCACTGCCACTGCCGCTTGTTGTAACCTCCCCCATTACGTTCTTTATTCTTAATGATGCATCAACAGTGGACTTCCACAAAATATTCACCAAAATCCAATCATTGCATGGCTCATTGTCATTGGTCATTAAGACTCATACCTATTATGTTATACACACTAGGTTTGGTCTTGCATCCATGAAAGCAAATCATGCATGTAAAGATCAGAGGCCAGTGGACAAGGAAACTTGCAGTGTTTTTTGTTCTTAGTTCAAATCATTGGCCTCCAATCTTGATTCACATAGAGCCACCTTGTGTTTGTCATTTTTTGCAAATCAAACTATGGGTTGAATTTAAATTATTTAATATGACAAATGCTTTTCAATGTCACCTCACCAATGAGTCTTCCATAGTTTTCTCCGCGTTGTTTTGGATATATTCACTCTGCTTAGCTGTATTTGACAGTGTTGAAAATGGCCATCTGCTTTTGGCTCAGCATAGATTGTGAATTGTGATTGCTCCACTTTTTGAATTTGGCTTTTTTTTGTGTGTCTGTTTTGTTGAAAAGGAATCCCAAATGAATATACAAAAAGACAAAGTTTTTTAAGTTAAAAGAAAAGAAAAAAAAACTATCATGGTTGGCCCAAAAATTTCAGAAAATTAACATGTCCTCTCTTCACAAGAGTGGTGTTAGTTTACACCATATGCAGCCAGCCAAGGCAATTTTGACATATCTCTATTTACATTTTACACTGGATTTGAATGGTATGATTGATTTACATGTATGCTAATCTTTACTCTATATTCCCCTGCCTCTCTGGTGCAAGGGAGATTTTAAACCATTATTTCTATGGTTTTGGTGCACCATATTGTCTGAGTAATAATGTGGAGACTTTGGTGATCTTAGCTGATGATGCTTATGGCCTTGATTTTGCTGATGGTGGTTGTTCTTCTTCTTCAATTCCTTCTGTGCATCACCTTCTTTTACATCTTTAATCGAATCGGATTCGGTAGGAACTGTGTACACAAAGGCAATGGGAATGTCATCAAAATCCTTGAGGGGCTCTAAGATCTTGACCACATCACTGATTTTTGGTCTTTGTTTTGGGCGGTGGCTGATGCATTGGTAAGCCAATGCAGCAGCCTTTCTGGCCCCTATTTCGGAGTATTGGCCTTCTAGTCTCGGGTCCATGATTCGGCTAAGTTTTCGGGGTTCATTCAGCATAGGCTTTGCCCACTCTACTAGGTTCTGCTCTCTGTGAGGTCTGTTCTTGTCCACAGATCTCCTTCCTGTTAAAAGCTCCAAGAGTACCACTCCAAAGCTATACACATCACTCATTGCTGTCAAGTGACCTGAAAACAATTCAATTCCACAGAACAAGTTTAGCAAACTAATCCAAATTTGATTGATGAAGTCTTTGAAGATTAATCTGAATTGGGTTGAATTTAAATTGTATGAACAATAAGTACCTGTCATGATGTATTCAGGAGCAGCATAGCCTTGTGTGCCCATGACTCTTGTAGAAACATGTGTGTCATCTCCTTCTGGACCATCTTTTGCTAGACCAAAATCTGAGAGCTTGGGAGTATAATCCTGGAAATTAAAAGAATATAAGCATTTTGACTAATTAACAAAAGGAACAAAAAAATTTACTCCTGGGAAAAAAAAAGTAAACAGATTAGTTCAATACTTACAGAGTCCAACAAGATGTTTGAAGCTTTGAAGTCACGATAGATAACTGGTTTCTCTGCTTCATGGAGGAAGGCAAGGCCCTTTGCTGCTCCAAGCGCAATTTTCATTCTTGTTGACCATGGCAGTGATACTGAATATCCTGTACAACAAGAAAAGAGACATTAGTCATCTGAAAATTTGAAAGCTTCTAAAAATGCAAAATTTAGTTGTATGGAAAGTTAAACATACTTCTAAATAGCTGGTTCTCTAAGCTGCCTCTTGGCATGTATTCATACACCAGTAGCCTATGTTCATCTTCACAGCAATAGCCTATCAGCTTCACAAGGTGTGGATGCCTCAGTTGTCCAAGAAAGATCACCTCAGTCTGTAGAAAAAGAAATCAGTATCATCAAAACAGAGGATTTATGGAAAACCCAAGTAAATATAATGAAAAAATATTGTTCAAAAAGCACTCACCAGCCACTCCCTATGGCCTTGAGAACCATCCAAGTCCAAGAGCTTGACAGCCACAGGCTGGGCTGTCAAACCAGGCCTAAGCTTGTCATCAATGAACCCTTTGTGCACCGGTCCAAACCCGCCTTCACCGAGAAAGTTGCTGGAGGAGAAGCTCTGTGTGATCACCTTTAGCTCCCCAAGTGTAAAGATATGAAGATTAGACCCTGCTAGAGATATGGAGAGGTCCTCTGAAAATGTTGAGCTTGGATTGCTCAAATCAGATAGAGAAAGCCTCTGGAATGAGGTCTGTTTTGCTACCACTTTCTTGCTAGCCTTTGATGATGGGCGCTCAGACTTGTAGCAATATGGGACGATGGATCTCCATGTGAGTTTCTTGACTGCCATTCTTGATGAAAATGCTTCAAACTAGTGAAGATTTCCCAGACTGAAATGTTTGCACAACTTTGTTGTTGTTGTTCTTCTTCTTCTTCTTCTTCTTCTTCTTCTTCTTCTTCTTCTTCTTCTTCTTCTTCTTCTTTTAGGGTGAAGTTTTTGGGTTTTGGAAGAATGAAAGAATTTGGTTAGAAGAAATGAGAACAGATGGTGCCAATGACAAATGATATGGAAGACTTTAAAGGAGAGGACAAGGCCTAATATTCAAAATCACCAACTGCCCTCCAAACCAAACATAGAGAAAGAGGTCTGCAACTTCTTTCTATCAACCCTTTTGAAATTTTCTATAGTTTCTGTGACATTCTCTGCATCACTCTATCTATACAACATGGAATTTTACTACCTTATTATATATTTATAGATTGCAGATTTAGGCATTACTTTATTATTTTATAAATGGGGACAATGAGTCCTTAGTCCACATAGTTGGTTCTAAGACTAAAATGACACGGTTACCCTCTCCTTGACCCTTGACTTTTAAGCATGAGGCTGAAAATAATAGAAAAAAAACATAGGAACATTGTGTGCTTTTGAATGTAAAATTAAAAATTATAATTAAGATCTAACGAGATCTAGCTTAATGAAAAAGGATATTAACTTGCATACAAGAGGTCTCAGTTTCAAACCTTCATAGCATCTTATTTATGTGTGTGTGAGAGAAATTATCATCCATTTTAGTTTAGATTATCGCTTACACTCTTAAAAAATTTACAATTAAGAATGAATTCTTTTAGTTTTCTAATGACTCATTTGTTTTCTGTAATTGGGTGGGATGATGGATTGTAAAGCATTAGCACCCTTATAATCCTTTTCTGGAAATTAACAAAGCGGCAGAGGAAGAAAAGGTCCCGAAAAAACAAAAGCAATCCAGCTAGTATATTGAAAACTTCGCAAGAAAACCAAAGAAAAATTCAGCTGTTTCACACCAGATAAGGTATGAAGTTGAGTTTCCTAGTAGTTTAGAATTTAGACTTGGTGAGGAAAAAAAAAAAAAAAAGGGTTGGTCTAGTTGCAATAGAGCTTAGCTTCCAGAACATTGGCCTTGAAGAAAATGCCTTCTTCCCCCAAAAAAGCATAACCAAACCCTCATGATTGCGTCACCCTAAGGAAGAATGTGAGCACAAAAGTTTAATATAAATCCAATTAGATAACCATCTGGTTTTTATGGAGTTTGGGCGGATCAGATAGATGGTCATGATTGTTTATGTTGACGTTATCGAGATCAAAGGTGGGGTCCTCTTGTAGGGTGGTTGAGGTGTCATAGCGTAGCATTAAGCTAATGACTTTGTTTATCTTCTTTTAAACAAGTTAATAGAAGATGCCACAAGGGAAGAGGGATTAGAGGTGTGAGGGGACATTATTTCTGTCGTCACTTCATGAAAGTCAATGGGCATTGTCGTCTTTTGGGACCAGAAAGAATATGTCATTGGCTTTTTATCATCGGAAAGTTGGAAAGCAAGAATACGAGATTATTAAAGCTGGTTTTGGTTCATAAAAAGTTGGCCTTCTTTGACTTTTATATCAGTAAAAATAATAGGAAAAGGTGTTTGAATTGAAGTCAATGCGTAAAAAATAAGGTTTTTTTTTAGCTTTTTTTTTTTCGTCAAATTAACCAAATATGTGTGCTCACCACCATTTTTGAAGGTGACACTTATCTCATAGGTACAGATAGCTTGTAATTGAACACGATGAATGCAACTTTAATTTATACAACATGTAATTTCATATATTTTTCTGGTTTTGAAAACCTAGTTTATAATCTGCAACTAGTGACCTCATAGGTGCAGCTAGCATTTTTTTTATATAAAAATTCTAGACTTGCATGCATAATTCAACCAAAAAATCTACTAGCCACATATGCCATTACAATAATGGAGCGGTCTAACATCAAAATTAAGATAATTTAGTGCGCCTCCACTAGTATTCTAGCATTTAGCAACTAGAAGCAAATAAAATTAATCCAAATTTGTGATAAAGAAGACAGTCTGGTTGCCCTAGCCCTAAGCCTCCTCCCCTAGGCAATGATCAACCCATGTCTCCCTCAAAAGATGAAGGCAACTACTCATGATAAATTAATGCCCACTTCCCCTAGTTAATCCTATTTAATTAATTAGTTAATACATACCTTCAAATTTTAATCGAGTCTTTAAAATATTACCACTGCCTATTAGATGATGATTAACAATAGTGCTCATTCATGCATCCACATTCTAAACATATAACGTATAATAATCACGTGAGCAAATACGAAAACTATATGTAAATTTTTCAAATGGTCAAGAATTAGAATTTAGAATAACATGGACAACAATTAATATTTAATCAAATATCAAACTCCAACTGCCCCTACCTTCTCTTTGGAAATGGGTTTTTACCAGACAACCAAAACACAAATCAAATTCCTGAGATCGTATGCAGCTATGCATATTTCATTGACTTCATGATGATCGTTATCATTTTCTTCTCAAAGTTTCCAAAACCCTAATATTATTGAAAATAAAAAAACTATATAGAAAACAAAATATATAAAAATATAATGAAGCACCTAATAATGGGATAATAATTAATAGTGGGTCGATGGTCGGTTCATGATCTCATCACAGGCCCTGTGGGATTATGGTAAGCATGATGCAGTTAAATTTGGCCATCAGTTCAACAACCAGAGACTCAGAGCATGCAGCTATTGCCTACATATTTGAAGTCTGACTTTTTCAATCAAACCGAGTACAAATCAAGGGCATGCTGCATATGAATACATATGAATACATACGTGTGCTGCAACCCAAACTTTGATTGTGTTAGGTAACAGAATCTTATATTACGTATTTGATATATGTACTGTAATAACGTTCGCATATGAGAAAATTTATGTATATATAGTATGAGTGTGTTATAGGAACTACATAATTAACACGCAGTGAAACTTTGTCTGAGTCAAAAGTCAACCATCCACTAGCATTTCTTTTTTCTTTTTTTTCTTTTGAAGAAATACATACAAAGTTTTTTTTATGGTCGAAAGAAATATATACAAAGCTTGATTTGGTCTCATGGTGTGTGTTGTGTCATCTTCTAAACCGTGTGGGCAGTCAGCGAATTTGTAATGTGTGCGTAGGTTTTGTATGGATAACTTTGTGTGCAAGAACGGTCCACTCCATGCCTTTTTGGCCAAGTAGAGGATGAAAAGGAGGGGAAATTTATTAGAATTTCGGGTGTGAGTGATGTTAACATAACATTATTTTTCTGAGTTTTACACTTTGAATGATCGCGAAATTATGGGTTGTTTACAAGTATGCATGACATCAATTGTCTCGTCTCCTCCAAGTATGAATCTGTTAAGTTACAAGTACGAATTCTCAGGTCACTCACCGACGCACCGTGATTGATGCTACCACTGGGGAGAGGTCATGTGGTTGGTTGCTTGGTGAACTAAGGGTTGGGTTCTTGGTGAATGGAAACATAGGAGGGCCCAAAGCGCATGGTTGGGCTTCATGCAAAGTTTGATATTGAAGATAAAATATGGGGGTGAATGGAAACATACGAGCACTTTGGTCCAAGATCCGTATGATGAAATAATACCAACCAAATCTGCTTGCCAAAAATTAGATGATTATAGTCTCATGGCATCTCTTCTCCTTATGAAGACAAAGATGTTTTGTTTGATTCCTAATTTGGTTGGATCCCTTGGAAGTAGATTAATGGAGTGAATTTTTTATGATAGAAAAAAAATATATTATGTAATTTAGAACGAGAAACGAACTTTAACAAATTCAAAAAGTTTTACCAAACAAACAAAGTTATACTAGCAAGGGACTCACTAGTATATGGTAGTTTGGAGCAATTGCTCTACTACTAGGCAAGCTTTTTGGGTTCGAATCCTAGCATTCGTGTAGTACGTGTGAATTTAGTATATTATCGTCATTCAATAAAAAAAGTCCACAAAAAAAAAAAAATACACTAAAAACGATAATTCTATTATCCGGATTTTGAATATTCTAATGGTCCAAGATAATGAAGATTCTCCGGTCACCATACCATATGTTAATTTCAAACCAACTATTGGACAAAAGCGCATATCGATAAATCTAGACTGAAGAAATAGATGGATGTATTCATGCACCAAAAAACAAAGAATTAATGGATGTTTCAAATTATTTTATTTAGTGGTTGAAAATAATTATCTTCGAGATATTTACAAAAATTATTTTAAAAATCCATCTACATGTTTAGATATTGGTATATGAGTAAGTACTAAGACCATTCCCAATGGTTGGGGCTTTAAAAAGGATTTATAAAGCCTCATTTAGAGCTCCAATGGAATTTATGGGACTCTAAAAGCATCTCTCTCACAGTGAGAGACTTTATATTTGAGGCTCTATATTAGGGGTTTGATATTTTTTGTATGATGTAATTTAATTTATGTGCTATTTTTTTTTTTTGGGTTAATTTATTTATGTTAGTTTTTTTTTGTGTGAACATTTCAACCTTAAAAAATTAAAAAATTGGACAAGATTTGAAAACATAGTTTTTTTAAAAAAAAAAAACCTAGCCATTTAGAACTTGAGGGTTGTAGTCTGAGTAACTTTCATCAACAAAAAAACCAAAAACAATGAGACAAGCTTGTTGCAATTGGCCAATTGCTTAAAAAAATAGAAAAAGTAGTCAGCAACTATCAAAATGGGCAAGTAGGACGCCGTTGAGTCGCAAGGCAAGTGAGCCAAAAAATTGTTGGGCTGACAGCTTTTTCCAAATGTGGTCCCCACCGAGTTTCAAGGGTTGCAATCAAGTACACAGATTTAGATTTAGCTCCGGTTAGGCTCTACCATTTAGAGCCCCAAACTCATCGGAAAGGCTATAATGAGGACTTAAAGTGAGGAGGTTATTTGAGGAGGTCAAATCTCACCATCAACAAATATAAAGAAATCATGGGACTTAAATATTTTAAATGTTTTGACGGTCGAGTCGGTCTCCTCAAATAACCTCCTCACTTTAACTCCTCATTGTAGAAGCTCTCCAAACTCATACCATTGTGAGTGGTTTTTTTCAAAGAGTTTTTATTTATTAGAACCCAAAGGTGGTGCAGCCCATTTTAGAGCCCCCATTGGGGATGGCCTAAGTACCACGCTATTTTGATCTTCATAATTTGCCTTCTTTGTGGCAAATTAATTTCATGAAGGTTTAAGAGTGAATAACATACGACCGAGGGGTTTACCTCAGCGGTGAGGTTCCTCCCCCTTTCCCCCTTGTCACCCGTTCAATTCTCATGAAAAGTGCCCCCCTCCCCAATCGCTATAATTCAGAAGAAAACAAGAAGAAGTGAATGACATATAGAAATTTTCAACTCAAGTGATAGGACACTTATTTCATTCAAACTCTCATTGCCACAAGTTAAGGTGAATAGAAAGAAGGAAAAAAACAAAGACCACATAAATCATATAAAATATCTAATTCACTTACATTTTCCAATATTGACATTTTCGTCAATGTCTGTAATTGCTTAAAAGATTATTTTATAATTGACATCGATGTGTAAAATGCATCATGCATGACAACATTTTATGTGATAAGGATTTAGGTAGAATAGAAATTGGTCGATTGATTTCACCATCCGATCATTTAGGCTCTGTTTGGTTCATAGGAAATGAGACTTGGGGATGAGAAATCAATTACTTTCCCATGTTTGGTAAGTCTAGGCATGGGAAATCGTTTCCTGACCCATGAGAAAGTAAGGGGGAAAATGAAGTCATCCTCTCAACTTGGGTTTTGTTTTCCCTCCTCATGGGAAAGTTTGGGAAAATGAGCTAATATTAAATAAACATTTTTCATGACCATTTTGTCCCCATTAACAATTTAGAATTACAATATATTATTAAATGCATTTTTTTATATTTAATATGGGTATAATTGAAAATTTATACAAATTTCGTTTTCCATTCCTACTCAAAACAAACATAAGAAAGGAAATAAAGTGATATCTCTCAGTTACTTTTCCAGCATTACCAGACGTGGGAAATGATTTCCCTTCAAATTCATTACATGAACCAAACAGGGCCTTAGATGAAAACACCTAGAAAACTGAAAGTCTTGGGGTTTTTTTTTTATTTTTTATTTTTTATAATAAAGATTTTGTTTTGGATTTTGAGAATTTTAGAAATTTTAATGACGTCTAGATACATATTTATTTCGTAGGTCCACACTGGTTCTCCAATCCCTCTTGTGGGCCCAATTCTCAATGATATTTCATCCCCTTGGTTTGTTTTACTATCCAACATCATTTTCGTGCTGTCCCATATCTTTTTTTTTTTTTTTGGGGGGTAAAATCAATGGCTCTTCTTTGAAGATGGACAAAATAGTGATGGTGGTTGATTCCATCAATTTGACAATAAAAACAAACAAAAGTTTAACTGCTTCAATTATTGAGCGTAGAGAGGGAGAGAGAGCAGTTAGGCCAGTCGTCATTATTTACATAAATATCTTCAAATTGGTACCTTCATTTAAGGTTATTTTGTTTTTTGTTTTTTTTTTCCAATAGGAAGCACGGAAAATATGAGGATTCATTTATTGAAAATCAAGAGATATAAATGGGGGATAATGGATATTGACTTAGATTTATATAATCAATTAACAGGGCGTCCTGAATAAAATCAGAAGTACCTCTATCTGAAACAAAGAATACTCATCTCCAAGGGAGATGTCAAATATCAAACATCAAATTTAAATTTGATGGTTGATGTGGCAATTTGACATCTTACATAGCTTTAGAGCATCTCCAACCGATATGTCAAAAGTGACACATAGACATTTAACGGTTAAAAATAACATCTCACATCACTCCAACTGAATTGTCAAAGTTGATGTGAAATGAAGGCTGGAGGTTCAGCTATTATTTTTGACATCCCAAAAACAAGATGTCAAATGAATATTTTATTATCTTTTAAAGACAGCTGGTTGTAACTGTAATTTATTATTTTCCTTTTATATATTATTTTTCTTCTTTATCTTAAATGATTTGACTGTTACAATAATTATTTATTTGACAGATCGGGTGAAGTATAAAAATGTGTAAATATCAAATTGCCACATCAACCATCAAATTTAAATTTGATATTTGGTATTTAACATCTCCATTGGAGATGCTCTTACACTTCCACCCGATATGTCAAATTAAATTATTATTTTATTACTTTTTAGTGTTGATTCATTTTTAATTAAAAAGAAAAGAAAATAAAAAATAATAAAATATTCATTTGACATCTTACTTTTGGGATGTCAAAAATAACATCTCAATCTCCAGCCTTCATTCCATATCATATTTGACATATCGGTTGGAGTGATGTGAGATGCTATTTCTAGCCGTTAAATGTCTATGTGGCACGTTTGACACATCAATTGGAGATGCTCTTAACCAAACTAAACCAAATCCTGCCAATAAATGTGCAACATTATTGGCATCTGTAGGAGCAAATTGAAAAATAAATTTGGGGACTAGTTGTAAGAGACATCTAACATCAAAAATCTGCCCCATTGATTTCGTTTTGAAAAATGCTAGGGAGACCAACTTTAGATACCAACTTGTGTATCATCTCTCTAATAGAGTGTGAGACCCATTGTATTGGTGGGCTCCACCTCTATTACAGAGATGGTACACAAGTTGGTATCTAAAGTTGGTCTCCCTAGCATAACCCTTTGGTTTTACACACAAATAGTGTACTTTGAGGTAAATTGAATTCAACAACAATTAGTTTGGTTTGATTGAGTTCAACTCGGTTTGGTCTATTGAAAACCCTCCTATATTAATTGCATTTTAAAGAAAATTGGTTATCACAATTTACTATCATATTTCAACACGAACATTAATATCAGTCATTTAACACCAAAACTAAAATCTCTAGCACATTCAAATTTGACATCATCTATAAATTTCTCTTTGACATATAATACCAAACCAAACGGGCCACTAAATGAATCACTGTGGTTCGGTTATGTGACTAATTTAAAGCTTAAAACTTTACCATTCATTCCAAAACTATGATGTTACATTAATTCGGTGTCCGATTAAATCCACACAAACAAAACCAAACTAGATACACTTTTACATTCACTTCATATGATATCTAATATTGTAAATCACCTTTAAGAATTTTTTTTAATTTTATAACAAGATATTCAATAGTTTTATCGTGATTGTTTTGTGAATTGGAAAATCAAAATGCAATATTCATGTTTCTAATGTAAATTAAACAAAACTAAAAATAAATAAATAAATAAATAAGAAGGAAAATGCGTTTGCAATACAAGCGTTAAACAGAAACGGCCCAAAAATCTTTAGGTCATGCCGTACGTCATCAACAACGGAACCAAAAGCCTAAAAGTAAAGTAAATTACCGCATGCGTATAGAATTGCCCAAGGTACCCGCAGCCACAGTAACGTGGCAACTGTTGATTGGTAGCTTCGCACAATAAGAAGCCCAATCAGTGCATTTGCAGCACCAGAGAGACCCTCGTGACCTCAAATATTCAACAACAAGAATCTCCATCTATCTTCTCTCCTCCAACATACCACGGTTGTCGGAGAACAACAACAATGGCTCGCGTGACGCTGGTCTTGTCCGCCGCCTTGGTCCTCGTGGCGATCAGCTGCAGCGCAGCAGCATCGAGCTTCGACGAGTCCAACCCCATCAGATTGGTATCGGACGGCCTCCGTGAGCTGGAGCAGCAAGTCGTCCAAGTCCTCGGCAACTCTCGCCGCGCCCTCCACTTCGCCCGCTTCGCTCACCGGTGAGTGGGCCTCCCACACCCAGCACTCCGTCCCTCATCACCGTCCGATCAAAACAGAGATTGAATTCGTTTCTGAAGTCATGAGCTGTCGTTTTAGTTAATTAACTTTGTTTTTGTTTGTGTTAATGAAGGTACGGGAAGAAGTATGAGAGCGTGGAGGAGATGAAGCTGCGGTATGAGATTTTCTCGGAGAATAAGAAGCTGATTCGATCCACAAACAAGAAGGGCTTGCCTTACACTCTTGCTGTCAATCGTAATAATATTCTGAAGCCACCCTTTTCAATTTTTACTCTGTTTTTCTCTGTTTTTAGTTCATAATAATAATAATAATAATAATAATAATAATAATAAAATAAAGAGAATAGAGTAGTATTTTGGGATTTGGGATTGGGTTTTGATTGTGTGGTTGCGTCGATGAATCGATGGCGCCTCAGGTTTTGCTGATTGGAGTTGGGAAGAGTTCAGAAGGCAGAGGTTGGGAGCTGCCCAGAACTGCTCTGCCACCACAAAGGGCAGCCACAAGCTCACTGATGCCGTTCTTCCTGAATCGGTATACTAAAAGCTTAAGCTTTTTTTTTATTTTTTGTTTTTATTTTAAAAATGGACAGTCAAAACCCAGGTCTCAAATTCTTGTATTATATTTGTTTCTGTGTGTGTACAGAAAAACTGGAGAGAAGAAGGCATAGTGACCCCAGTTAAAGACCAAGGTCACTGTGGATCTTGCTGGACATTCAGGTTAGTTTAATTAGCTTAAGTACTTTTAGATCATAGTTAAATGAAATGTGTGCTAATTAAGTGCTTCTAGTGTTTAACATAAATATGTGGCTGCTGCAGCACCACTGGGGCTCTTGAGGCAGCTTATGTGCAGGCATTCGGAAAGCAAATCTCTCTCTCTGAGCAGCAGCTTGTGGATTGTGCTGGAGCTTTCAATAACTTTGGCTGCAATGGTGGGTTGCCATCTCAAGCTTTTGAGTACATCAAATACAATGGCGGTCTCGACACCGAGGCTGCATATCCTTACGTTGGAACCGACGGGGCTTGCAAATTTTCAGCTGAAAATGTTGGTGTCCAAGTGCTCGACTCTGTCAATATCACCCTGGTAAGCCTAAAAAGAAAAATTAAAGAACTTGTTATTTCGACACGCTAATCCGACTGAAGTAGTTGATATAAGTACTTTTGAGATGTTTTAAGTTGAAGGAGCGCAGCTTCTAATTGTTATAGGGAAAATTATGCAGGGTGATGAACAAGAACTAAAGCATGCAGTTGCGTTTGTGCGGCCAGTCAGCGTCGCCTTTCAGGTGGTCAAAAGCTTCCGATTTTACAAGTCAGGAGTCTACACCAGTGACACTTGTGGCAGCAGTCCCATGGTGAGTTTTAATTTCTGATTAGGTGAATGAGGCAGAGTAGCCTTAATCTATGCTCATTTATCAAATTAAGTAAAATGTTAACCTAATTAATCTCGTATCTTTTGTTTGGCAGGATGTGAACCATGCTGTTCTTGCAGTTGGGTATGGAGAGGAAGGCGGTGTCCCCTTCTGGCTCGTCAAGAACTCTTGGGGAGAAAGCTGGGGTGACAATGGCTACTTTAAGATGGAGTTTGGGAAGAACATGTGCGGTAAGTTTTCCGGTTAACTTTGGATTATGTTCTTGGCTGGGAATTGAGGTGCAGAGTCTTATTGATTTCGATGATCTGGATTGCAGGTGTTGCAACATGTGCATCGTACCCGATTGTTGCTTGAATTGGAAGAAATGGTGGCCTTGCTGTGGATATGTAATACAAAATTCATCTTGTTTCAGTCTGGGATGTTGTACTGATGGAGTAGTAGGTTTCCAGCTTGAAGATGAAGAGGGGTTATTCTTGAATGGTGATTGTAATGTTTCAGTCTTGCTGCACAAAATAAGATACAGGACTTTACTTATTTACGGCCACTGTAATGATAAGCAACAAAGACCTCTGTTTAAATTATCTTGCCATTACACCAAAAGATATCAATCTAGTATTGTTTAATTTAATGCTTGATGCTGTTTATATGTCATGGAATTTAATCCTTTAGAAAAGTAAATTAGGGTGATATTCATGTTTCCTCACGATAACACCCATCTGGATTATTGCAAAGCATGACTGACAGACTTTGCTTTTCTCATTTCAATTTATTTTTCCTTTTAAGATGAAGGGTCACAAGAACAACAAAGTCAAGTTCCCACTATCACAAGCAACTTGGATCGTTAGGCCAATAAGTTGTAAAATTCTGATATCTATATATTCTCTTTATTTGGCTTGATAAAATTCTGATTTGTTTGTAAGGTTCTAAAGGAGTCGAAGCTCAGAAACAAAACTACATAAACAAACTTCTACGTCTAGCAACCCCACTCAAATCTTCCAGTAGATAAAGTCCAAACCCTTTAGGCACACCCTCCCAAAAACTACACCCCAAATCTAGTTTTGAGCTCAGAGCTGCCAATTTATCCGCAAGGCAATTTCCTTCTCTATATTTATGAGAAATATTGCAATCTTTGGACCTAAGCATCTTCTGGTAGCTAGTCACCAAACTGTAATTTGGATGCTCTTCCTCCAACTCTGAAGAAAGCATTTTCACAGCAATTTGAGAATCATATTCAATATCAAGTGGGAACCATTCCTTGTGGCACGCCAAAACTATTCCATGGTAAAGAGCCCATAATTCAACTTGCAGAACTTGCCCAAAAGCCCATGTTTGCAGTGAAACCACCAAGCCAAGCACCAGAGTAATCTCTGAAGAACTTGCCCAAAAGCCCATGTTTGCAGTGAAACCACCAAGCCAAGCACCAGAGTAATCTCTGACAACGCCCTAGCTCCAATGGCTCCATCCTCAGATCTACAACCATCAGTGTTTAATTTTAATTTGTATCTGCATCTGCCCTCCGGACATCCTAAAGTCCTGATTTTTGGCTTCAACCAGAATCACCAATTCTAGGAAACCCTATTGGGAGATCCATCATCTTTTTCTTAAATTTTTTTTTTAATAAAAAAAATTCCTTTCATTAGGCTTCCGTTGTCATGGTTAACTTTAATCCTTTATTTCACTCCTTCCAATTTATGTATTGCACAAAGTTTAAATCCAGAACTGACAACACTGCACCGTGAATCTAAACTTAAAAGCCAAAAAGAAAAGAAATAGCTGAGAGTATATATTTTGTGAGATATTAGATTCAATGAGATGAAATTCATACAACAGCAACTTCTCGGGTAACGTGGCAAAGCATCCTTGGTGCTGGTGGCAATGATTTTCATAATTTAGAAGAATCATTTGCAAGCCTTCAATATGAAACGAGACGAGCAAATCAATTATGACATACGCACTTGCTGATACGTTTGAAGTAATTAACATAGACAAGTATGCACAAAAATTATTCTATGCGAAGTGATTTGTTCAGTGAAGCTTTGTAATTCCTCCCTCCCCCCCTTTGCCTTGCCATGACACTAGATCCATGGTGGCTGAGAAGCCGGAACATGAACAAGTATAACCTTGCGGAGTGTAGGGCTGGCCTATCGAAGAATTGTATCATTGAGCAAAAGTTGTATGGCAAGGCTAATATACAGTCTCGACTAAAAATGAACATGGGCAAAGCACTTACTAGTTGTCGACTCATTTGTGTCACAAACTGCCCATGCTTCATTCTGATACTTTGAACTACCATTGTGGGAGGATCTTGTCCAACCACTGCAAGCAGTGTTCTAATTCCACTTTTGTGGTAGAGCTTCAATCAAACAGCCACTGTAATTTTTGCATTTGCTCTCAAATGATCAGCTCTTCGTGAAGGTGACATACCCAAATTCAGATCCTTATATGCAATTTTCTTAATGTGATGGGCTTCATTAGGCATCCCAGCCTTCATGAGGCAAGATATCAAAGAATTTACGGTGATGTTGTCTGGGGCACATCCAATCGCCAACATCCTTTCAAAGTTGCTAATTGCCTCTGACATTCTCCCTTTCATACAATTCCCGAGTATGAGAATGGTAAATGTCACTTTATCAGGGCTACATCTCTTCTCCTCCATCTCTGCCACAATTAGGTTTGCCTCATCAACATTGCCAGCCTTACAAAATCCATCTATCACAGGGTTATATATAAACGGTCGTGGAATGACATTACTCCACTTCAATTGCCTCAGAAACTCATGCGCCTCCTGTAGTCTATTCTCCTTGCACAAAGCATTAATAAGGACAGAGAACGTATATGCAGATGGTGATACATATTTTGCATTCATCTCTTGCCAAAGCTTTAATCCCTGACTCAGTTTCCCAGCTCGACAATAGCCATCAATTAGGGAAGTGAAGGTTATAACATCCGGGCGATAACCATGAAAGAGCATTTTCTCATACATAGCAAGTGCAGAAATCATGTTACCAGACTTACCAAATCCATCAATCAATGCATTAAAAGTAACAGAAGTTGGTCCAACTCCAGAATTATTCATCTCATCAAAAAGAACAGAGGCCTCCTCCATCTTACCCAATTTGCAGTAGCCTGATATGACTGACGTAAAAGTTATAACATCCGGTGAAAGTTCGATTCTTGACTGAACCTCCTTGAGTAAATGACACCCTCTATCTACTTCATTAGCCCTACAAAGTCCACTAATTAGTGTGTTGTATGTAACGATATCAGAGTAACAACCAAAACTCTCCATATCACTGAAAAACTCAAAAGCCTTATCAATTTCTCCAATTTTGCATAAACCTCGAATTAGAATATTGAAAGTCCAACTATCCGGACGACAATGCGAACCCATATGCTTTCTAAATAAGCAAACAGCCTCCTCTACTTTATTCTGCTTAACCAACACATTGAACAAGTTATTGTACACAAAAGGCGACAATCTAACCTCACCACAGTGAACCTCATCAAGAAGTTTCTCAGCGTTATTTAACTTGCCCATTTGGGCATAGGATGATACCAATAGTTCTACAATCGAATCATCAGGCGTATGACCGTCACTCCTCATGTAATCAAACACCAACTTAGCAGAATCTTGAAGACCAATTTGACATAGAGACCTCAAAAGAAAATTGTACGTCCATACACTATGGTTAACACTCAAACTGAGCCTACTAAGCTCAAAGAACTTCAACCCCAGTTTCGGATGGTTTAGCCGTCTAATAACCTCGAAAGCAATAGAAGGCGTCAAGTTCTTACTAAGATAACCCAAGTAAGAATCCAAAGCATGCGAGCGAACAAAGAGAGTGCAAACAACCTTAACAAACCAAGCCTCTGGGTTTGATATTACCTCTATTTGAGGTCGAGCTCCTCCATGGGCAAGACTGTGGAAATGGGAAATGGCGATCTTGGAGGCTCGAACCCAAAAGGTGGGACGGGCTGTGAAGAACAAGAGGGTCATCTGCACCGCCACGCCATCACTTGGCTCAGCTCTGCTCTCGTAGATATTCTCAATCACAATCCTTGTCTGGGTTTGATTCGTTTGACCAGGTTTTCTTACAGGTCGCCCGGAAATCGAATTGGGTTTTCGATTCGGATCCTTAGTCTTCATGGAGATGACGAAAAACCCAACAATGTCAGCATAGCAATCCAAAGCCTCATTGAAAAGTTAGGGCGAAATTAATCAGAACAATACATAAAAGATGAAATGAAGAAAAACCCAAAAACCAGAAATGGAGGACGAAGCAAAAAGCCTGAAATTTGGCTCATTTTTCTGAAGCTGTGATGGCTCTGCCTTAGGGTTTATCACTGGGGATTTTAGTTGGAGCTTGTTTCACTGACCGGCTAAGGTAACATTACCCATCTTTGAGACTTGGTCTGTGGCTCTTTGGGCCAAATATTAAGCCCAATGCTTTGACACTTAAACAGTAGGCAAAAAGTTAAATTTTGCTCCATGTTGTTTGTCATCGATTTAACACTTTAGTCCGTGGGTCTTAATTTTGTCAATTTTATTCAGGCAGTTTTAATTGATAAGGAGTTAATTTTGGTTTACGTAGTTTGTCAATTTATCACATTATGTTAAATTTTGTGCTCAAAACATAACGGAATCGAAGAATTTGACAAATTTTATAAGGTGTACTTGAATTGGTTGGTTTTAAAATTATAAGGATGGAAATGGAATCTAACTAATGAAAAATGACATTGATTTGCATATTAGAAATCTCATGTTCGAATTGCTACGACATCATAGTTGTGTGTGTTTGTGAGAAATTCTTCTCTCCTATAGTTTACAAACTATAAGGTTTTAAAGTGATTTTTTTTTTTACTAAATAACATTATTTAATTCATTATTAATTAATTAATCAATTAATAAACAAGTATTAACGAGCAAGCTCTGGGAGAGTCTGAGAGACTGAACTTCCTTCTTTATAAAGGATCGAACTTGAAAGAGAGATCGTAATTCACATAGAAATTGAGAAATCTGTGATCAGAAATGTCAACAGAGAGAGAGAGGCACGCTTCGTTGCCCTCGACGTCTCCCGAGGACAACGCACTGTAAGTCTTCCTCAATCTTCGTTGTGATTGCCACACAATGCGTGAATGTGTTCACTTTCTGCTACCTGATTCAAAAATCACTGTTTTTGCTTCCATTGCTTCACTTTAAGGTTTCTGGATATAATGCATGAGGCTCCATTGTTCGGTCACCGGAAGTCGAGAAGCCTTTTCGGAAGTGTTTTTTACTTGATTATACTCGTAGGCTATGCTTCTCTGGCTGTCGCAGCTCCATGGATTTTTCATCCCATACGCGATTTAATCCCACAATTGCTTTGTAGTTGCAACGTCCTTCTTCTGATAGTCACAGGTTTTTTGTAATTTTTGATCTGGGAATTGTTCAATTATAGCGAATTTTACTCTTTACACATCAAAATTGAATCTTTGATGCACTAGAGCTTGTGTTTAACGTTTTCAGGCATCTTTCAGCAGTATCTGGTATACCAAGTTCAGAAAATACGCTTACAGGTAACCTTTTTGTTTAATTAGTTTTCTATTTCCTAGGATGGAACCCACATTATACACAAATACAACTTCCGGGTAGCTACACCCTTTGAACTGAAAGTTTATGTTGGTGCAAAAGTGTCATCAACACCAAAAGTTAGTTTATGGGGGATTAATCTTCCCCCGAGTTTCAGAATTGGATATTCCGAGTGGGAGTGACTCTGATAAACTTATTAAATGGATCCAGCTTCTAAACTGCACTCCTGTTTCAGTATTACTTGTCCGGTAGTATTTTTTGTGTTGGGGTGCTAAATTTTGCTGTTACATAAGCTACAACTTACTTGGTTTGTTAACCACGAGATGCACATTGTTTCACAGGGGTATTATAGTTTCAGCCAGAAGTTGAAGCATATTGTTCGCCTACCTTTTGCAGCTACTTCATATGGTATGCCGGTTTGTGTTTGAGTTGTTTCTTTGGTCTGTTTTTTCCCCCTCCGTCTTGAAATATGTCTACCTATTATTTTTCTGCTGTTATTTTCTCCCTGAAAATATTTTTATTATCATTATTATTTGAATTTGGTTTCTGATATGTTGCTTGAATGTTAGGAACTGCTGCAATGTTACTTGTCATGGTCTGGAGACCCCACATCAGTTTCCTTACTCTGCCCGCAATTTTGAGGTATCAACACCAACCTATGATGCTGACCATAATCATTTCTTAATTAGAATATGTATCTGTTATCACCTTTCCAGTTTCTTTACCCCTTTTCAAATCCATGATTTCAACAACATTAATGATTTCAAATTCTGGCCCAGGAAATCAAGATGTCGTGTGGACTTTGGTTGGATAAATTTGATATGAAAACTATTTTTATGAATTGGCCCATGACTGAATATTGATTACCCTTAAATTTTGCAGGACTGTTATGGTAATTGAAGCAATATGTGCCGGATCTTTTATGAGTATCTATATTGGTGAGTTTGTGTGCATTTGGGAGGTGCATTTTAATTACGAAGTTTGAAGTATTTATTGGGTTACTTGCTAGCTTACTTGGGGAGCTTTCTTGGTTGTCATGCTGGAGGGTGGAGGCTTAATATGGGATCCTGTCTTATAAGGGAATTTTTTTTTGGATCAAATAAGGGATTGTTTTTTAATCAGACCTTATTTAGGTGATTTGAAAAGCCTCTTTATTCCCTAATTTTATGCCCAAGAGATTTAAAATTCTTCCATTTTACCGGATGGAATTTCAATGAATTAGATTCACAGGGCATTTGGTATACAATTATTTCATGCTGGTTATGTGAAAAAGTTATCCTTGCACTCAAACATTGTACTTAATCCTGTATTTGTATCATATCTTGCACAAACTAGAGCTGCAACAAGCACACCTATATACAGAACATGAGCTCTTGTAATTGATTGTAGTCACATCTCATTTTAATTCCGGTGTTTCCAGGTTATGTTCACCAGTACAACTCATTAAATTCCCAGCCTGATGTCTTAAAGTCATTATATTCTCCTCTTCAACCCTCAAGTTCTTTGGAAGGTTTGAGGTAATCATCTTTTTTTTTCTTTTTCTTTTTTCCAGTGATATCCTATAATCTTGCTTCCAACCTTTATAAGAATGGAAGAGAGATACATCACAAGAATTTCTAACAGTGCATAACCAAAGATACTTGGATGAACTGGAAACTGCTATATTTCATGCATCCTAAGGGAAGAAGTTTCTTTTGCTTGTGCACATGCAAAGAGGCATATGCATTAATACTTCAATTAAAACTGATGCAATAACTTGTGACAGGTATCATGATGCTGGTCGACTCTCTGATCAGCAGATGGCTTTGTTGCAATATCAGCGTGAAAACCTTCATTTTTTGAGTGAAGAGGTATCTCATGATGTATTATTGAGATTGGTGGTTGTATTAGTGCACTGAATCTTCTAACATGCAGTTCCTTCAAGTTTTCGACTAATGCTTTTAGTCACTGAAGTGTGGCATGGGAAATTTGGTGTTCCATGTTGCATATTAAGTTTTTTCTGGTCGACTTTTTATTATTGTATTATTTATTCTTATTCTAAACTTGTATAGATCCTTCGATTGCAAGAGTGCTTAAGTAACTATGAACGGACTAATGATGGAAGCACACCTCAGGTAATTAATTTCTATTATTGAAGTACTCTGTTGAATAGGAAAAGCTCTTGAAGTGATTTCTAACATGGACATGCATATTTTAGGATTGCATGCTTGCTTGCATGCCTGCCATAGTAATTTAAGCAGTGATCTTGTTTCATGCTATTTGTTATATGAAAAATGATCAGAGCAATGCTTACCAGTGTCTGTTTTTGCAGGTTGACCTTGCCCATCTATTGGCAGCTCGTGATCAGGAACTACGGACAGTTTCTGCTGAGGTAATACCTGGTTTGAATACCAAGTGGGTTTTGCTCTTGATACTTTATGAAAAATCAAAGGTTGTTAGTTTGATGCAGTTAGCTGATATCATCAGAATGAATTTGAATGTTTCATATGTTGTTGTCCATCACATAATCAACGTTAATAGTTAACTCAGAGATATATTTACATTGCAGATGAATCAATTGCAGTCTGAGTTAAGGCTTGCTCGGTCGTTGATAGCTGAGAGGGATTCTGAAATCCAGAAAGTTCGGACGACCAACAATCAGGTATCCTACTGTATTAACTCTTAATGTTCAAAATTAAATATTTGGTTAATATCTGCCCGAAACCCTAAAAATCCTGTGAATCAAACCTCATGTTTATGCAGTTAGATTCTTGTATTGCATAGTGTTTCTCAATTCTTCGGTTTCCTACCCATTTTAACTAATATTTGAACAGTACGTAGAGGAGAATGAAAGACTGAGAGCCATTTTAGGAGAATGGAGTACCCGAGCAGCAAAGGTATTATCGTCCCTCCTTAAGTTATTTGTGAATAGCTACACTTCGTCAATGTAGTTGGCTTATCATTTTTCTTGCCATGAAATTTTTTGCTAACGAATATGGCGATTTGTGATATTAAAGCTTGAACGAGCATTGGAGACTGAGCGGATGTCCAATCTTGAATTACAAAAGAAGATTCCAACGCTCAGAAGTCAATCACAATCCTCATCTGAACCAAGCAAGTAGCTTGGTGCTTCATCACTTTTTCTAGACGTGCATATTTGTAATTCTCTCCCTTTCATTTACTTTAGTTTGGGGGAGAGAATTTGGGAGGGAAAACGGACACGAAGCATTACACTTGTACATAACAATTGTGAATAAATCTATCAAAACAAAGCCCTAACTCTTTTTCAAAATCCAGCATGTTATGCGGAAGGATTAGATTACAACTTTTCCATTGTACAAGACATAAGGGAACAATTTGTGGATTTGATGGCCCAAAACTGCCGATACGCAATCCTTACAATTCTATTTGGTCCTCTATAGCTCAATTACAATGGGCTAACATGAGTTGGTTCGTTCAAAAAGAGACAACCAAAGACATAATTGTAAAAGTCACGGCCTCTAACTACTTCCTTGTCTCCAACTATAGCCTCCATATCGTATTTGCATGCTCTTCCACAGTCAGGACAGTAGGTCACCTACAAAGCGGTCAAAATTGCATTATTTGCACATCACTGTTTGAGACTAGCACGAAAGTGAGTTCAGCAATCCCTAATTTTGCAGAACTTCGGACTTCAATAAGTACCCTCTTTGATACTAAAGTGAAGAATCAGAAAAAGATGATGTTGCTTAAAATGCACATACCTCCAGTAACTTTGGCTGGAAAGTACTATCAAGCATGACATCCACCCCATACATGGCCCTTGATGTTGTACTATGCATCTCTGGATGTACTTGTGCAGCTGCCTCAAAGACTGATCGGATCATTTTCTTAACTCTCAAATGAATATCCAACCAGTTAACTGCAACAAACACAGAATCAACGAAAGAAGTTAGTCAAGTATGCTTAGCATGCTAAAAGCCTATAAACCTTTTCTCTTGAGGGTGAAGCAAGCAAACGAATACGAACTGGACATGCCCCTTATACCTTGGTGCTCCTGTTCAAATTCCCTCACAAATTCAGATGTGTTCTTGTGATTCAATGTCCCTCGGTAGTTCTGAAAGCCACAGTGAAGTGGTTATGAAATGAATTAACATCATATAAAGTCCTGTTGAATAATTCAAAAACTGAAGTATAATCCTTATGCTACGGCATGCTGTGCAGAACATACCATAACAGTAAAGTGAGTCTCATACTCAAACAAACTGTGCTGGTCTAAAGAATATTGGTTGTTTGCCAATCTAACCTGAAATGGAGATGAAAATAACTAGTTGAAAAGAGAATTCTTACAGATAATAATTCAAACAATAAAGATCTGAAGGGATGTTCTTCCCATCAACTCCACAGAAGGTAAAAGTATCCATTCATGATTGGAAATCAGAAAGAATCTACTCAACATAGACAACGTGCATACCCAGAAAGTGTCTGAAAGAAATATTTCCAAAGGGTTCATACTCCGGACTAAAACTATGTAGCGGATATCAAATTTTTTCCCTTGGAACAAAGCTGGGTGCTCAATATACTTCTGACATATCTTTGGTCCAGTCTCCATGAGCCGTATGATAGCAGATATATTACCAGTGACAGTTGTATCTATAGTTCGTGCCATGTTCCAAGGTTTTAAGATCCATAGATTGTTAAGTCCATCTCTTTTACGTACACAATAGTCACCAATAAGTTGAGACAGATGTGTTTCAAGATTATATGTAGGCTGCAGCCATTCGGGAGATCCATGCGCCTGTTAATAGGGGGTAAAGAGATTCTGTTATTTCACTTTTGGTAAACAATTATAATAAGCAGACGATTGTCTTGAAGGGAGAGAACTTAAGATATTTTAAACTGACGGACAATAGACAAAGAAGGATCATGTAGAAGAGAATTAACACTAGCATTTACATCCAATGTGAATCTGGTTTCTTAACCTTCTGAATAGTCTCTGCCAAATGATGTTTCATCACAATACACGCCTCAAAAGGAAACTGGTTTATGTACTGATTGTCTGTTATTCCTGTAGCCTTCTTCATATCCTCATCCACCTGTGTACACGTCCATATGATTTCTGCATCCTTCGGATCAGTGGCTGAAAGCACCACCCAAAACCGAGAGAGAGAGAGAGAGAGAGAGATCTATCAGAGAATGGCAACATAAAATACACACACTCAAAATATTCTAAAAGGAGAGTTCCTGAACAAGTACATAAGAAGTTAAGCCTAGAAAGTCATGCAAAACTGAATTACAATACTTACTGATTACAAACTCAGGACGTGTCAACAGTTCTTCTACTTGAGGTATATCAGTGTACACACGTAAAGCCGAGGTTTCACTACGATGCAGGCTTCTTGTTGGACATGAATCCAACGTCAGAGAGGTTAAATTCTTTGATTTCAAGCTCCGCCGGTGCTTTTCATACTCCTGCAGAAATTAATGTCAATTAATATCAAAATTTTCGACAAGCAACAATTTGAAAATAAATTATAGCTCAAACCAAATCCTAATGTTTTATTAGGTAACCATACTCTAATAAAATAATTCTCTGGTGTATTGAACCAAGCTGTGAGTCTGGCAGAACGTTGCTTGTCCTCTCCAATACCAAAAAGATAATCACGAGTGCACTCATAACCTTTTTGAACATTCTGGATTGGCCATAATATCGAGAAGCTGAAAATAATACAACCAATAAATTATTTTAATTACCGTGGTAGTTTCTCATACAAATTACACCAAAGGCAAAGATGTATCAGTACAAATTATGCATACAACATCTCCATGGACCTATGTAAAGGACCAAAAGGAACATAGGCAAGTAAATCCATTACTCCAAAGAACCCAGGTTTCTGCATCTACCTTTCAAATTGCCAATTTTGCCATACAAACAACAAGAATGAAATTTCTACAGTACAATTATAAATTGGATACTAAGTTCATCTAAGATGACGAGGAAAATTCGTAAGAAAAGCAGAAAAGCAAATGGAAAAATAAAACAAAATAAAATGACAACCTCACAGCTGATGCTAGTGTCCCCTCTGGCATGAAGAGAAAAGGTGCCACTCTGAAATTTGGCTCATCACTATGCTGCAAAGCTGAACCCAGCTCATCCATCACGTATCTACAAAGAACAACAAAGCAGAGGATCATCAGTTCAAAGTAAATAATTGGCTGTTTGTTCATGGATGTGCAATTTATTTATTCTGTGACGATAGTGATCTCAATTATTCAAGAGATACAACAAAACACCAATCAAGCAGAACCACAGTACAACGATATGCAATGCTCCACTACAACTATGCTTTTCTATTTGAAAATACTTTAATAATCTACCGCTTATGTTCATGGACACTTTCAATGCATGAATCATCGAGAAATCTGTTTTCTTTGAGATTGAGAAACATACAGTACAGAGGTCTCGTCGATCTTCTCCTCATCTGCAAGTCGATATGTCATTAAATATAGCCACATTGCATTTATAACACGATCAGTAAGTGGCTCATCTGCAGTCCACTCAGGAAGACGTGGCTGAAGCACTGAGTCAACCACATCCTTTTCAGTTTCAAATATTTTTGATGCATTGACACCATTTAATACTGAAAGACTAGGAAGAGATTCAAGAATTTGAACAGCACTTTCTCCAAGAGGGCCAGGAATATCCACCTATAAAATAAGTTTACATTTTAATTATAGTCAAAGTGGTTTGTTCAACAAAGGAACCTTTATGCTAGAGAAAAGTATTCCTGAAGATATTACCTCCAGGGACTGTAAAGAAGGAAAATTCCTGAGTAACTGCAACAAGTCACCCACTGCGGTCTCTTCCAATGGATTTCCCCGAAGATTCAAGTATGAAAGACATGGAAGCTGAAGAGGTGTAAATGCCTAACAAAGAAAAAGAAAAAGTAACCATATCAGTGAATGCTGCTAGTTTACCAATCATCTAAGTATGTTCTTTGACTCTAAAAATACACCATCATCCTTTACCATTTTATGTAAAATAAAATATCAGACTTCGTCAGCAGAAATAGTAAAATGGTTTATGAAAAAAGTGAGAGAGATATATAGAAAATGCTTGAACCTTATTGAACAAATTGTGAATACATCTATTTGACAGATCAAGATCAGTGACTTGCTTCAATGTGTTTTTAGGCTGGTCAACGCTCCCTGGATTTTCCTTACCATACACTCCTCCACAAAACCCCAATGCCCACTCACCATAGTTGGAGGTAAACTTTGAGTTATATATTTCAAGATTCGACAATTCTCGAAGAACTTTATCTGCCAATTCATCACCACTGAGTTGACAAAACAAAACAAAACAAAATCTCTCAGTAAAGAAGTGGCTCAGTTAAAGTAGACATTAACACCTTTCTGAATATTAATAAGCATGCTTACCCATTTTGTACAACTGGGTTATTGTTCAGCCATAGAGCTCTTAGATTTTTGAACTTGGTAACTTCCTGAACAACTACTTCCACATTCTCAAGCTTATTTCCATACAAGGATAATGCAAACAAACCCTGAAAGTATAAACATACTAGACTTTAGGGGAAAAAAAAAATACTGCAAGATGTTCAAAAAATCGCTGGGCGGTAGGCGCACCTAGACCTTCTTTTTTTTTTTTCTTTAATAAATGGATTGATAATTATTTTGTATTATAAATTATAAATTTATTTTGAACTGCTTGAGGAGGAGAGAGAGAGGGGAGAGAGGCAGCTTGAGGTAGGTCTTCTTTAAAGTCAGGGGAAAAGAAAAAAAAAAGGACCCGACCCGCCCAGGCCGCCTAGCGCGGCAGCGCCTATGCCGATTTTTCGAACACTTCTGATTGGGTTTATAGAGCTTTAGAAATGACATACTGGGCACTTAGTAGACAAGTCTAAGCACGACAGCGTTTCATCATCGATGTCAAGGTCCTCAAGCTCCAACCACCTTACGTTCCCGTTGGCTTCAGTAATCTCATTTTCCAGTACCTCCAAAACGCTCCGTTTTGCATTGCCCTCACTCAAACGGTCCCCTTCTGAATCAGAATTCAAATCAGCATCCACACACATTATCGCCGCCATCCTCTCAGCCAACCCAGGAACTTCCATCAACTACATAACCAAACAAACCCCAAAATATTAAAGCTTCATTCTTTTCGAATTTTTATCGGAAACCAAACAGAGCACTAGAAAATCAGGACGGCTAGAGAAGTAAAGAACCTGCTTGTAAGCGTCGGAGAGGCGGAAAGTCCAGGCGTGATCGATAAGGAAGACGTCGGAGTGTTCGGGCATGGAGTCGGAGGTCAAAACAAGACGCCGCTGACGGCCGTCCTCGGTGGGCTCGATTTGGAAGTGGGACCCGCCATCGAAGCTCTCCGAAAGAAGCTTCTGGAACAGCTGGCGGTGCAGTGACTGAGGCAATCCCGAGGCTGCCAGAAGCAGACCGTGAACTTTGACGAAGTCCTCGTAGGTTTCGATTCTCGTCATTGCGATTGTCGACTGCGTACGACGAGGTTTCCCTTGCAGTGTCTGATATGATGAGTGTCTCACTGGTTTTGGCGGCTGCTGGGTGAGAAGAGGAGGAAGAGGATTCTAGTTTCCAGGAGAATTTAGATTTGGGTTGGGCTTTATTTGGTTCCACAGTTATTCGGCTTAATGGGTTGGATATTGGTTGGGCCCACTTTTTAGAAAGTTAAAAATAAAAACTGCATATAATTAAACAGTATAGCCTAGGGGTGGTTGCGGTTCGGTAACCGCGAATTTTTACTCAAACCGCAAACCGACCGACTATTTGCGGTTTGGTGATTTTTGAAACCGCAAACCGACCGCGTTTTGCGGTTTACCGCATTGCGGTAAACCGCAAAA
>NC_024133.1:13271434-13283641 GCF_000346735.1 Prunus mume | reverse complement strand
GTCCCGGTAGGCGCGGGGGAGTTAGGCGGCGCCTGGGCGGGTCTGGTGGCTGCTTCTCTACTCTTCTCGACCCAACCAGTGGCAGCGACGGCTTCTTCTCTACTCATCAGTTCAGAGGTATCTTTGGATTTTTCTTCGTTTCTTTGTAGCTGCTGCTGGGCTCATCTTATTTCAAAAGCGTGCAAGAGGAGATGATGGAGGCAGAGAAAGAGCAGAGACGATGGAGATAGAGAGAGATGGGAGGTGACGGAGGCGGATAGATGAGAGCTATATAGGACACAACGGATAGATAACTGAGGATAGGGTTCGTCCAAACAAAGGTGAAAACAGGGTTAGTGAAACGCTATGGTTCACTTGTGGGCTGCTATTTTAACAAGGTTCTCTTATGCCCATACACTAAAACACAACCTAATTTTTGGAACACTGACTGAAGGAGTGTGAAGTGTTGATATAGCTAAACCCCACATTTTGCAGGAGGTGGTCTTCTTCTTTTTCCTCTTGATATTGCTCAACTTTTAAACCCCCTTTTGTATTATAGATTCAAGGTGATCTTCTGTCTTTGAGTTTTTTCTGTTAAACTGTAAACCATGTACGAAAGAAGAGAAGTGAAAGAAATTTTTGCCCACTTTGCAGTACCACAAACAATACATCCTTTCCGTCACATGTACAATTTATAATTCCACCCTCACCACCAGGACGAATGTCTATCCTCTTTCTGGAAGAAGTTTTCCAATTAAAGCCAAATTTTGAAAACATGGAAACCTAGCATTCAATGAATTGTTTACATGATGAACAAATGTTCTCATACGTAATTCATTTTTTTCCTTCTTTTCGTTAGGGCTAATATATATTAGTGTGTTGCAAAATACAACAGGATGCCAATTTCCCTGCCTTGTTGATCAGTTTGAAACAATAAATGATGCTCTTCTGTGACCCATCACCGGATATGGTAACATTTGGCATCTTTTTTGTCACTATCAGAGTCTCATCAGACTCCTCCTTTAACGTAGATGATATATCTGAATTTTCATAAGGGTAAAAACAAACTAATAAATAAAGATAGCAAGTGTGTGTAATTATTTGGATCTTGACTCTCTCTTGGGTTCACCATAGAATGAAAAGGAAAAATTGCGTTGAAGAAGACTAACATTGGATAGCCATTGAAGGCTCGGAAGACAAACGCTGCATCAACACAAACCCAATTGAAAAAACCATTATCATTTTTAGAACCACTTTCCTTCATCTCGATGTTCATTTTATATTTGTTACATTGGTTGAATGGATCTCACAGGGGAGCCATGGCTGGGTTGGGGTTCCGAAAAAGGGCGGGGCGAATGGATCTCGCGGGGGTGGGGTAAGTATTGGGTTAAATGTATAGCCGTGCGGCTATACCCTTTAAATGGAATATTTTAAACGCATACCAGCAGTATCGCCGTTCGGCTATATTCTATAAATAGAATATTTTGATAGTATAGCCGAACGGCTCTACTCCATGCATACAATATTTTAAAGGCCAACGTATAGCCGCGCGGCTATACAAATGCGGCTATACTCTCTGAATAGAATATTCTAAACGTATAGCCGTTGGGCTATACTCTCTAAATAGAATAGTCTAACCGTAGGGCCGTGCGGCTAGACTACAATAATTAGCCGCACGGCTATACTCTATGAATACAATATTTTTAAAAGTCAACGGATAGCCGTGCTTAAACGTATAGCCGTTCGGCTATACTCTCTGAATAGAATATTATAAACGTATATATACTCTCTAAATAGAATATTCTAACAGTACGGCCGTTCGGCTGTACTCTATAAATAGAATATTTCAACAGTATAGCGATATTTTTTAAAAGTCTAGCCGAGCTGCTAGACTCTCTAAATAGAATATTTTAACGGTATAGCCGAACGGCTAGACTCTATAAAGAGAATGTTTTGACAGTACAGCCACCCGGCTAGTAGAATATTTTAAACGTATAGCCGTCCGGCTATACCTGTTGAATACAATATTTAGAGAGTACAGCCTACCGGCTATACCCTTTAAATATAATATTTTAACAGTATAGCCGCGCGGCTATAATATTTAATTAGAAAGTATAGCCGTCCGGCGATACCTATTAAATAGAATAATTTAAAAATATGGCTGCGCGGCCATACCCAGCTCTGCCTTTAATTTTTAATTACTTTAATTAGTATTTAAAAATGTTATTAAAGAAAAAGTATAATATAACATATGAAGTTAATTAAAATATGTAATACTAATTATTCCCTAAAGAAATAGATGAATGAAAATGTAGAACACAGGACATTTGGATGTTAAAAGAAACAGTAAGAACGGGGTTCGCTAGGTTCATTATGTCTTTGAAAGTTGTCTACAACTTAAAAGAAAAATGAAAAACATACAAGTGGATTGAATAAATCTGATAAACGCTTGTGCTGGAATTTGAGTGAACGAATGGCTGCAGAAGCAGGGGTTGTCTCTGCAAAGTACGAATCTGGTACTCGCTTCCAAACGACATCAAACTAGAGGTAAGGGAGGGCAATTCATTTGAAATTTTGGAAGGGAGGAACGGGAAGGATAATCCGGACCCAAATCTGAGCGAAATGGGGTGAGAAACTGGAAAGAAAAGGGAGAAGATGCAAGGGAAGGCAGAAAGTCAAAGGCAAAGGCAGAAAGTCAAAGAAAGAGACAAGATCATGATTTCCATATGCTTGGGGCCCACTTTAATACAAGGCTTCTTAAAAATCATCTCTTTCGTCCCCTAATTTCTCCTCATTCAATGGAGACATGCAAAAATGCACCTCATCAGCACCTGCTATGTGTTTTTGGAAAATTCGATGTCTAAATTGTCACCTTTTTTGTTTTTGTTTTTTTTTGTTTTTTGTGTGTGGTGGATGCATCGATTACTTTAATGTTTTGTGTTTTTAACTTCATTTTGAGTGCATGTTGCTTTGCCTAACAACAAAAGTTGCACAAAATATTACACCATTGACTTCATTTTTAGTGAAAGACCTACTTTCATCGAATACAAAATCTTAAAGTTAAAGATAGATGCATTTAGTCGAAAACTATGAGTATCAAAGTAAATTTAGATGCTTTTATGCTTGTACAAGTTCAATTATAGAATGTGCAATATGTCTGTATTAGAAAAGATGTCAGTAAATATGGTACAAATAGCATGTGAAATTCTACAATACATGATCTTTATTTTAAATTTTAACTCGCCTCATGAAAATTCAAAAGTGTTATGAATATACCACTCTTATATTATTAAACGTGTTATTTGTATATAACATAATACCATATACTATAGTGATTAATATGATCGAGAAAAAAAAGCGATTTACAAATATACAATTACTTTTCGAATCTCTCTATCTTGTTTATTATGTGACTTGTCTCATGAGGAGAGGAACACAAATGATAGTGCACAAACAAAACACCATCACTAAGTCACATTATGAGAGAAATACAAAGAATAAGTATTTACACAACTATATACCTAAGAATTTGTACCCGATGAGAAGGCATAATAGAGATTTTTGTGGTTACCAAAAAGATATAATTATTAAAAGATTGTAGATTTTATTGGAAACCATGTTCTGGTGAAACCCGCAAGCAAGCATAAATCAACCAATGTGCTAGAATCCATGATAAGCAAATTAAATTAACCCAAAAAAAAGGTGTGACCCCATCATCTTTTTCCTTTTTGGTTAGGATGGGGGACTTTGGGCGCTTGCTATGAGAGCAAAGTGTAAAGAAATATTCATCATTATCAAAATCACAGTGGAGCCAGCCATCACCATCCCCATCACATTCACACACAGACAGAATCAACCAGATCCTTGTTCAGCATGAAAACACCACAGTTCATACCATGAGCCGACCACACACAAAATCTCCCCACACCCCAAAAGAAAAGATTTTAAAAAAATGGATAAAATAATAAGCAGATAACTGAGTTTACTGTTCCCCATATTCCCATATTTTAAGCTCTGGTTCAAATCAGGATAAGGCCTGGCCTCACTCATTTATTCTCTCCTTTTTTCTTTCCCTTCGCTTAATTTATCCATATTTCAATTCAGATAGACTTTTCTCAGAAACAAGAGTATATATTTATATGAGAAAAATGGAGAAAATATCGCTACCCCATGTGCTCTTCACCAGCTATTAATAGCCCATCTCAGTCGTTTCTTTTCTCTCTGTTTTCTTTCAATCCAAATCCACTCTTTTTTCTATGCAAGCTTCCAACTTTGAACCAGCCCACATGTCTATTGCTTTAGACAGAAATGGTGGTGGTGGCAATATGATCCAACGGCCGAGGTTCATCCACGGGATGCCTTGTCCCTCGATGTACGACTCGTCGGAGAACAAGGGCTTTGCTCAACATCGTCGTTTGGAGCAGGACTTGGACTCTTGTAGTTCGTCTTCAGTTGGTCGGAATAGTGATTCGTCTGATGGGTCATCGGAGGGCGACGACTCTGGTGAGGCTGAGATTCAGAGCTCGTATAAAGGACCTTTGGACACCATGGACCAGCTTGAGGAGGTTTTGCCTGTCAAGTGTGTTATTTGCCACCTTTACTTTGCTGGGTTTTTATTTACTTTGGATTTTAATTGGTTGGTTTTGTAGTTTTATTGAATTAGAGAATTTTCGTAATTTTGGTTGAAGTTTGATGCTTGATTGGTTTTTGGAGAATATTGCTGTTTCTTATTGAACAAAGACTTGAGCTTGAGTATTATTAGCATCTATTGTTTTGCTAATTATTCAATAATATACAGAAACCCCCAGAAATGAAAATTTGGAAACAAGAGAGAAAGAGAAGCAGTTATGTTTGAAGCTTAGCTCACAAGTTTTTCATAAATTTGGATTTGTTTGTATGTTCTGTATGGTTTTCGTGAAGCTAGAAGAAGTGAGAAGAATATTAAATGTTTGAGCCTTGTGGAGATGCTCTTCTTGTTTGCGTTTTGAAAATTGGAAAGGGAATTCAATCAAGGCACGTTGTTGTTTCTGTCTAATTTTCATTGGATTTTTTGTTTGTAACTTTCTTTGTTGTCACTTCAATGTTTTCTTGCTTTTGGTCTTTACTATCCTCCAATGATGAAAAATGTTAGAATTTAGTTTTTCTACCTTGTCTAGTCTTCTCAGCAACCAAACAGAGCATATAGAAAAACTTTGAGGGAGTCCTAGTATGGAGGCAATATGTAACCTTAGATAGTATAGTTCTTTTACTCTTTTTGTCGTGTTTTTTTTGATTTCTTGAAGTTTGTTGACATAGAAGCCTGAATTAATGTTCAATCTATCTGTATATTATATCCGTCTTTTTGGCGGAAGAGGGAAGATGAGTTCTTGACAGTCAGTCTGTACTAATAATTTGATTAGTTCAAGTTTTGAACTTCTCTAATTGGGAGCTTTAAACTAAAAATGAGGGGGTTTCATTGTTCAAGAAAATGCTCAATGGTTAAAAGAATTTCTCAAAAAGCCTGAAAAGGAAGGCACTCCACACTTCTTCCATGCTTTGTGCAAGTTTTTGTTAATTGTTCTTTGGTTTGTGTCATGCATGAATGATAATTCGTCTTTGTGACAAATATTTAGCCATTATTGTAGGAGATCATTTCCACATGATTTAGATGAATCTCTTTAAGATCATCATATAACTGCATTCTCGAGAAACATATTTACAAGTATGATTGGACAATACTGTACTATCTTATCTTTTCACGCATATGATTTCTAATATACTTGTGCTGTCCTGTGTCTCATTTCAGGAGAGGCATATCTATGTTTTATAGTGGCAAATCAAAGTCCTTCACAAGCCTGGAAGATGTCTCGTCTGTTTCTTCTGTTAAGGACCTTGCAAAGCCAAAAAATCGTTTTATGAAGAAGCGCAAGAATTTATTAGCCCATAGTAATGATAGGAATTGCAATAACCCTTTGAAGAATAATGGTGCAGTAAAGAGACCAACTGCTAACTGTAGTCAAGGTTCATTTCTTCTTGGGGAGAACTTGAGCAGCTCAATTTCACCACCTCCTACTTCCTGTCTTCCACCTCTGCATCCACCTCTACATCCGGACAGTAAAAGATCTCCTGGTAATGGATCATCCCCACCTCCTCTTCGACGGAACTCTCCTTGGCGGTCGTTCTCTCTGTCTGATCTACAGTGTGTCGCTGCAGCAACGCCTAACATAACTGGCTTGGAAATTTGAAGTGTCAAGAATCTACATTGACAGTTCAGGTTTACGTTTCGTTTTCACGATTCCGGAAGAATGTTGGTGGTGTTGAATTTTCAGTCTCATGGGTTTTTCCCCTGTTCTTGCAGCATCTGCATACCATGTCCGGGCATCTTGAAGATCTAATCAGAGCTGTAATATTTCCCACATATAGGATTTAGTTGTTATGTTGATGACTGCACTGCGTCATTTGTATCTTACTAGTATCAAATTTATGTTTCTTGTTCCAAATTTGGGAATGTTCGACTTCTTTTACTAGACAGACAAATATATTGACATAATTAAAAATGCACCCGCTCATATAATTATATGAAAGCCATTAAAACTCCAAGTGCATCATTTAAACTACAGAATGATGTTAATTTTTGAAAAGCATTTGCAAGTATCATCTCTAGGAAAGTTCATATTGAAGATGTACATTCATTTACAAAAAATTATGTCATTCTGTTATTTTCCTGATACAGAAACCCAATTTAGTTGATCAAGTAATGCTCATCACTACCAATTCATTGAGAGCAATGTAGTAAAGAAGTCAATACAAGTCTTTCTTCAGAACCACCAAAGATTTCAAATCAGTGTTTTAGGATTTTGGTCTTTAAACACGCATTCAAACTACAACTATTTCAATTTAAAAGAAAGAAGAATCTTCTAACAGCTTAATTAATTCAGCTGCAGGAAGAAACAGAAAATGCATGAGAAAGAAGGGTTGCAAAGTCTTAGAATTAGTTGCATGCAGTGCCGTTTTACGGAAAAACAAAAAAGCTGCAGTTTTTAGCAGATAGCCCACTAAGAAACAAAGTGTTAAGGTACCCACAGACCTTCAGGCATTTGTAAAATCTTCACAGGGCCAAAATACAAAATTTCTCAGAACCGGGAAGAAATTTAATGACACCAGGCAAATATGCCATAAATTTTTTTGTAAGCACATGAACTTTTGTCTTGCCATATATGATTTCTTGCTTAAAAGTGATGTCTAAAACAACAAAAACCTCTAAAAACAGACAAGAAAATTGATAAGAACTGCATTATGACAGCAGTGCCTTTAAATCAACTCGGGACCAATCTCTGAACTCATATTTTGGTGCTGCTGTCAGGTGCTCTCTTGACCTTGGTCATACAAAACCTGGTTGCATAGAACCAGGCTTCATTCATTGTGAGAAAACCAGCCCAGCGTAAGAAAAAAGCTTCCAGGTTTGTTTCTGAACTTAACCCACATTGATTTTTGTGATCAAAATCTTGTCTTTTTTCTTTCTTCTTCTTTTTCTTCAACTGATTTTGGAATCTGTGTTGATGTTACCAAAAAGATAGCAGGGTCTTAGCACATTTTGGTGGAGGAAGGAAGCACAAAATGGATTCTTATACTTCTTCTCAGTTTGTGTCACAAGAGGGTTTCAAACTGTTTCATTCCATTGACAGAGATTTGTACACCATCTTGGTAATTCACCTTTGCAGGGACCCACTGGAGTCCATGCAGGTCATGGCCCTCTGGCTCTGGTTGGAGAAAGTTGGGTTCAAGAATGCTGTGAAAAAGATCCTATCTTTACCTTTCATTTTGATCAATGAGCTTGCAGATGAGGCAGTGACATGCCTCAACATAATCAATGGCACCCATTTTCCTTTACCATTTGAGGCCAATGACATTCCTCTCCTCCAAAGCTTCATGGAAAAAGAAGTGTCCCTCCAATTTTTCCATGAAAATCAGCAAGCTGCAGCTCAAGGTGTCACCAAAGCTGCCAACATTGTGTGCCTCCCAGCATTTGATGACATTATGAAGCAAGCCATTGAGATAAATTTGTCCCAAAACTCAGCAGATCACAGCCAGGTGATTTTATCATCATCATCTTCTTCATCTTCATCTTCATCTTCAATTCAACAACAACAGCTACAAGCTTTGCCCCAAATTCTGGTGCCACCAAACGAGAGGACCATGTTTGTGACATTCTCAAAAGGGTACCCAGTACATGAGCATGAAGTGAAGCAATTTTTCACCGCAGCATTTGGGGATTGCGTTGAGTCTCTGCAGATGCAAGAAGTGCAGCCTTTTGAACAATCTCTGTTTGCTCGTGTGGTTTTCCACTCTGCATCAACCATTGAAGCCATACTCAGTGGGGTGAGCAAGGCCAAATTTACAATCAATGGAAAGCATGTGTGGGTCAGAAGATTTGTGCCAAAACGCGCAAGGTCATTGCTTCCACAAATGCCGTGGCAACCAATTTCCCCTTTTGGGCCATAGTTGTTTAGAGGGGTAAATTTTGTATGGTGAACTTGTGCTAAAATAAATGAAAGTTTACCTGCTTGCCTCTTAAGCAGAAGTTGTGCCCATATGACGAGTTATGTTTTAAGATTTGTACATTCTTTGTGCATATTTTGAATGGAAGGTCACATTTGATCATTGGGATAACACAAAAAATGATCCCATTCAAGATAGTAACAAAGTATATATCTTTTGATTACTTACAACTTTGGCATGGAGTGAATCTAGAAGTTGCCTTTATATATGAAAAATTTGACTACCATGTCATTGTATCAACAAATCATCTACCATAGACAAATTTAGGATATAAAGAACTTGTTACTTTTAACAAATTATAGGCATCATTATTTTGGGAATGCAAATCAATTTTGTGATCGGATCATGTTACATGTCTAGTTCATAGCACACGAGAATAAATGCATTTAAGCAATTGGATGAGGTCAATAAAAAAAAAAAAAAAAAAGGTGCTATGTAGTCGTGTGTGTTCAAAGGGTCGTAAGAAAGCAAAGGTTTACACATGGGTCCGACACTTGCTTAGTAGGGCAAAAGATGAGTTCATGAAAGACAACACACCGATGTCTCCTCTCACGTAATAATCTTCTAGTTTTGAAGTTCTACAAACTATATAACTAACATCTTGACAACCTATTTTGTTAGGAAACTTGAGCACAAAATTTATACCCAACAAAGGGGGAGAGTTGTACACGTACGTTATCTCAATCTTATTGGTAGAAATGCTATATTTGAGTCATATAAGCTACGATATCCAATCCAACTCTTGTCAAAGGTCCAAGAAACATGTGTCTTCAAGTTTACTTTAACGACAATGTCATAACCAAATAAAAGGAAGAGTTTTGGACAATTCGTTTGTGTATGAACCCCGAAAAAAAACATAAACTACCAAAAGGTTTTAACTTGAAATCATTAGAAACTTTTTTTTTTTCTTTTTAACAAACAAACTTGAAATCAGTTCTTTGTAGATTGAGAATTGTTGAGATAATGGTGGGCCAGAAGATTGTAGAAGTCTTGGTGGGCCAACGTCAACGCAAATGAACCAACATCTTATTTTGACAATTTGGACCATGGCCAATGGGTTTGGCATTGGCTCCACAGCCTCTACTATTATTAAGTGGACATGCCCGATATTTTCCAAATGTTCAATGGTATATCTGTAAATTCAGTTTACATTTCATCAAACCTCTCCCGACTCTCCCTCTCCACTCTTAACTCCATCTCGGTTCAGAAGCAGAGAGCGACCATTCCAAAGCATCGTCCGTACAGTTTACAGTTCTTAATTTATAAAAAAATGGACTGGGGTTCGAATGGTGAAGAACCCACTTCCTGGGAAGAGCTTTACAGTATTAATTTGATACCATCAGAGTTGTTTCTCAAGTTCCGGAAAGAAGTGCAAGGTTTAAGGGTCGGCCTCAATTTGGAGGTATATACATATATTATATTTTCTTCACGGTTTTTAATGGTTATATTATGTGCCCAGTTCAAATGGTTTGAAATTTTGGATAAGCCAATGCTCAATTCTCTGTTTGCTATGTTTATATGAGTATTTACTTTGATGGGTTACTCCATGCTGGCCACCAGATGTCCTGTTTTTGTGAAGACCGGTGTTTGAATAAAGTTTGGTTTGGAGAAAGTTTTATTTTTTATGATGTGTATGTTTTGAATTTTCGAACTTTAAACAACCCCTGAGAATGATGCTATTCAACAGGGCAACAGAACACAGGGTCAGGTGGAAGACAATTGTGGTGTAGGATAGTAAAACTGTGTAAACACAGGCTACCTTTCTGGTGCCTTTTATACAATTCTGGTGTTTGATGCATATGTTGGGATACGCATCCCGGATACACATTTTGAAGTGTCATGATACGACAAAAGAAAAATCTTATAACTAGATAGTATGATTGTGTCTTTTTGTTGCTTGTGGATTGGTTTTTGTGTCCTAGTTTGTAGGTTCTTCTTTTCTTTTCTTCTCTTTTTCTCCTGATGTTTAAATACTGGATTTCTATGTGCTTCACACTGAGTAACTTCAACATACTTTATAAAATCTTAAAACTTCCATTTACCAATAAAAATGTCCTGCAGTAATTGTGTATACTTTTTTTTTTTTTAAAATTTTTTAAATATAAGCTGCTATGCATAGAAACTTAGATAGAACTATTAACTCATATTGCGTGCTTCTGAAAACTGATTCATTGAGATCATTATTTTGGTTCAGTTCTATAATGCTCCATGCAATGAGTTTCAAGGAAAGCTTGTCTTGAAGCCCTTAGCTCCTGAACGGATGTGGAAGTTCATCTATGAGCCTATCCATCAGGATGTTCGTATTCTTTCGAAAAAGATTCCTCTAACTGGATATTTGAATCTCCAGGTTTGATGCTTTCAATCTGATCCTTTATTCAACGCCTCATCCAACTTTCATACACCACCAAAGCATATTATGAATCCTTTGCACCACCTCAAGCACACTTTGCTTCGCATATACCAACCTTACTTGTATCATAATAATCACTCTGCAAACTGTTGGATAAAGCAGGTTGGAGTAGGCCATAATTTTCAAATGAATGCTACTGGATGGAAATGGAAACTTACTACATGTTTTGGTGGAGATGGTATATCTCGGATCCGGAATAAGACATCTCTTGGTGTGTGCCCTGGTGTGGATATGCGCTTTGGGTGGAGGGCTGATTATGTACTTCCAGAAGTTACTGGGCAAGTTCCTTAGTCTTGTATGCATTTAAGAATGTAGAGATTTTGCTGCCTTACAATACTCAATTTCAAAGTACTCACTACTAGAGAGAGTCAGTTTATCAAATCAAAGTACTCACTACATTAATGTAGTGAGTTTTCAATATATCAGTATTTTTCTTTTTCTGTGAAGGTTTTACTGTTTTTTCTTAGTTAATATATAACTTCTTGCATTTTAACTACATGCAGTTTGGTTCTTCTTTCTGTTTTAACTATTTCTTTGATTGATTAATTATGGTTCATGGATGAAACCTTGAATTAATTAGGGCTCTGGGCACTGGTGAACCATGGTTCAACATGAACTCGGGAAAGTTGCAAGCATCATTAGATAGAGTGGAGACCATTCTAACCTATACTGATATCCACAATTTCTACAAGCCTAAGGACCAGGTATGACTTGTTGAATTTAATCACTTAATAGATGATAGCTGAAATTTTTCTGTATGTAGGAGATTTTCCCAACTTATTTCTTATAGTGAGTCATGCATCCATAGTATGTTGTAGGAAACACTTATGAGAGGTTTATCAACTAAAACTCTTGATCCAATATCTGGATGAAAGCTGTAGCTTTCAAGATTTTTGGTCACTCGAACTTCTATTCTTCAACTCAAACATGAAAATTCACTTTTGAAAGTGTACTGATTTCCTAGCTTGTGTTGTGATTCTGTTTGTTTTTTATTTTATTGGTTGACACCCATATACACCATGGACATCCTAGGCTGTGTAGAACATGCTAATCCAAATGAATTATCTTTGTTTTGCTATGCCTTTTTCAAATGAATTATTACTTGATTCCATGCGTGTTGAATTTGTGAACTTGCCTTTTTGTAGTTTAGATTTCAGAATCTCTAATGGTACATTTGCAATATACAACAGATGGGTATGGATAAGATTGGGTTTGGGATTAATCTGTTACAAAGTAGCTCCACGGTTTGATTTTACAATGCATTTTTACTTTGCCAAAAT
>NC_024133.1:13158440-13271342 GCF_000346735.1 Prunus mume | reverse complement strand
TTCAAGTGGTTAGCTTTCCTCAAAATGGAGGGACCTTTCATGCAACAGGCTTGTTAATGTTTTATCACGCAATGCCATCAATAGGGGATAGGGAATCTTATGTCGATGGATCAGGATGCTGCAGATTTACACAAGTACTTGTACATGCTGTTTATTTCCTTGATCTGAGTGTAGTTGCACACCAAATGATGGTTGATCTACTTTTGCTGTTTTGCATCATGTAAATGATATTTAAATTTTAATCTGGTAAATGTTCACCTGGTCCTCTATCTTCTTCCTGGGTGCTACCAATGCCTTTACATAGTCCTTGATATGAATTGAAATTCTCTTCTTGGCCCTCGTATATGCCACCAGTCATGTATTTTGAAAAAGAGTGCTGTTGTAACCCATCATCAAAGTATTCATTTCACTTTGAAATATTAGTGGCTGAGTTAATCGATATTATTATTTTTAATAAAAAAAAAGAGGTTATTTTTTTCTTTTTGGGTTGAGAGAGAAGCTGGTGGGTGGGATTAGTATTTGTTGATAGATCAATCAAACGGCTCAGGTGGATTAGTTTCTGTTGATTACTGTAGGCCTTAGAATTTGAAACCCTGAGGAGGGAATATAACGTCAGTCGAGGAAGACAATGGGCCATCATTCCAATCCAAACCTAGCCGTTGTAGACTCAACGGCCAAATGCCATTGCCACCTACTATAAAAATTCAAAATCTTCTTTCTCACCTCCACCTCCACCTCCAAATCAAATCCCATTTGATTCTCTGAAGCAATTCAAACCTGAAACACAGAAATGGCTGCCTCGAAATCCAATCTTAGGAGCTCTTGTTCCTTCCCAAATCTTCTCCTCTCATGTTTGAATTTCACTCTTTTCATACTCTCTGTCACTTCTCTAGTTCCCATTATCCTCCTCAGGATGCCCCCAACTTCAATGGGCATGGCATTCCTCATGATTTCTGGCATCTCAGTTCTCTCCTCCTTTGTAGGCTTCTACTCTCAGCTCACCCACCTCTGCTTCATAACCCATGTTTCGCTTCTCCTTGCCTCACTGATCGGACAATTGCTTGGCATATTGGCCTTGTTTACCAAAGAGCGTTCTACCATTTCAATGCTCAAGTCGCCCCGGGACCCGAAAGAGGCCAAGCTTTTGGTGAGGTTGGAATGTGGGGTTCTGATGGCAATGTTGATGATGCAGATGGTAGTACTGGTGTTGAGCTGTGTGGTGCAGAGCTGCTGGGTGAGAGAGTATGAGGGGTTGGAAGCTGAGAGAGAGGCCATGACAAAGAAGAGGAGCCAGCGAATCGCTAAAGTTCAAGAAGAATCCATTGAAAATGCTGCAAAGATAGCTGAGGTCAAGGCCAAGGATTTGGATGAGAAGATGAAGAACAAGTATGGACAGTGGGTGAAGACTGGTGAGTTTGAAGGCTAGGGGCAGTTTCTAAGTTGGAGCGTGTGTTGTTTGTGCTCTTTTCTTTTTTGGGGGGTTGTTCACTATGGTTGAGGCCATTGGGGGGCATGTGATGTAAAGCTTATGACTTGTGAGTGTTATTTTAATGTATTTTAAAGTGTTCAACATTTGTTTACGGAGGAAATTAAACACCTCCATCTCCATCTCCATCACTCAGAACTCCATGTGATTAAATTAGTCCACGTTTTTCCTCTCTTTTTTTTTTTTCCGCCAATCAAATTCTCTCCTAAATGAGAGAAATTTTTTTTCTACAATTTGCCATTTAAAGGAGAGAAAAAGGGTAAATGTGAAAAGAAAAATAAAAAAGAACATTTTCAGTCAAGTAAACCATGAAAGGAGAACTTTTCAATTTATGATTTTATGATTCGGATTGAAAGTCAAGTAAAAATTAGACAAGCATATAATTCATTTCCCATAATGGAAAATGTAAAAAGAGAACTAGTTAACATTCTTACTTTGGAGCACAAATCATTTTCTTTTCTTTCGATGTCTAATTCAATACCTACTAATACTAATCCATTTTTCTAGTTTTCGGGGGCTTCTAAATATGTATTGACCGGATTTCAACTGTTTTTTAAATAAAGAAGAAAATTCTAAGGAATCACTCTTTCATCGAATATAAGGTCTTAAAAGGAATTTTCAAAACACATACAATCATTCAAACATCACACAAATAGATAAAATCTCGTAAAATTATTAGATCGTCTCATTACACTTCACCCTATGCTCACATTTATACCACACTCTCCTACAACTTTTTATTTAACTCTTCACAAGATTGATTTCATGGATATCGAAGAAAAAAAAATTAGTAAAGAAAAGAGCTAGGTCTTATGACTTCTATAAACAAAGATTTTATAACATTACCCCAACAAAAACAAAAGGTCAAAAGCAGTGTTACAAAAGAAAAAGGAAAAATAAAAGGCCAAACCGCGCAAATAAAGGAAAAATATAAACAAACCAACTACCCGGAGCAACTACTTTTAATATGATCGAACGGGTCAAAATGACATTGGACGATCGGATGGACAGAGAGCCATTCTTCTATGATTTTTTTTTTAAAAAAAATTATAAAAGAAAAATCGTATAGCGGGTGGAGCGTCTTTTTATAAATTTGGGCTTCTCTGACCGCGCCTTCCAAAGAAAGCCGTCGCCGACCTCTTCACGCCCAAAAAAAAAATCCAAACACGCCATTAACATTACCAGCGCCGCCATAGCCTCCGAGCTCTGCAACCCAAAAAAATATCAAACCACAGAAGCTAACAAGGATTCAAACTCATATTCATCGCCGGTGAGAGCTAAAGCCCACGCCTTGCTTATAATTTCGGTTCAAGTTCATCGGCGAGCTTCGTCTTTTCATCACAGAATTGGGTAAGCAGTCTTTTCCTTGTTTAATTTGAAATTTCCTGGTAAATTTAGTGTTTTAAAGGCACAAAGCCACAATCTTTGTTGATTTGGGTGCCAAGACTCTGGTGTTAACTCGACTGTGAAGAAATGGGTGAGATATCTCGGCCGAGTTGACTCAGTAGATAACGGTGACTGTTGGCTTTTTTCTTTGCCCTGCAGAAATTCTAGAAATGAATGTTCATTTTTATTTTCTTACATTATGGATAATTGATTATTGGTGACATGGTCATAATTATTGAGAGGTTAATATTAATCTTTTTCTTTATATTCCAAGAAAATATCCTGCATGTGCGGCTTACATGCGGCCATGTCTAACAAAAGTTTCTAAATTCTAATTAGTGCACCGCAAATTGCGAAAAGTATAATAGGATAAGATTCGATCCATAAATTCTTTGGTAAATCTTGAATTTTATTTTAGTGTAAAAGAGGTAAAGGAGGAGGAGGGGATTGATCATTTGGTAGTGTTTTTTTGGGTAAAAAGAAGGCAAACGAGAAGAGGAGAGAAGCTTTTTTTTTTTTGGGTCAGAGGAGCAAGAGGGTGTGGGGCTACAAGTCCCCGCATTTGGTAAATTTTTTGGATATATGTGTGACTGGTCCTCAATAATTATTCAAGGCCACGCATTAAGCGCAAAAATCTTTGGGCAAGATTTTGATTTACAGTTTTGTTTTTCTGTATTTTAAGAATAATTAGTATTAATAGGAAAAAAGGGAAATGAAAAAGAAAAAGAAAAAGAAGAAGAAAAGAAAGAGTAGTAAGGAGAAGAGTTGGCTGCTGCCCCTGGTTTTCTACACAAACCTGTGTGTTTGCTGCATACCCACTTGTTGTCTTCACCAGATGGTCAAGATAGACACACAAATGATTTGGATTTTGGATAGGAAGAAGAACTTTTGAGTTTGGGTCCCCCTTCAGTGGTGGAGGCTAGAATCCAGCCACTATCTTGCCACCTCACCATCATGGGCCTCCAGATTTTGGGTCCCATCTGATGTGGTAAGAACTACCTACCAGGAAATCACAAGAATTGTTTTTATACAAATTTATAAATGTTAGCTACTTTTTAATAATTTTTTGTTCTTTTTCATGAATAAATAAATCAACTCAAGCCTACATGCTATCATCTTGTCTTATCCACTATTCATAACCTCCCACTTGACATCTAGTAGTTATAACTGCTATTATATCCGCAGATTTTGCTGAAATTACTTTGCTTTTGTTCTAATAGACAGCTATTTTTCCAGCAGGGACCAGACAAGTGTTTCACATGCTGAGAATTATTTTCACCATCTTTGTGATATAACATAGCTCAACAATTCTTCCTCTGTCAAAGTCAAGTCTGGAGGAGGAACTGCCTTGATGTTGACGATTTCAATTCACAAGCCTATGCTGTTGAGATATTCCCATGTCAGAATTAGAAGTCATCAAAAGTTTCACAAGATTGATCCCGTTCCATTCGTGTGAGTTATAATTTTATATTTCTATTGATATTTGGTTTCCATTTGCATTCAATTGTGCTCTTGGGTTTCTTCATTTGCATTCAGTTGTATTCTTATTGACCTGTATGCTGGAAGTGTGTTTTTCCTCCTTGTACTCGGTTGCATTCTCAGTTCCTGTTTGGAAATTCTTTAGTTTGAATTTGATCAAGCCAATTAAAGTTCTTGTTCAAGAAACGGCCACCCCTTATATTTGTTACATATCTCCCATGATTATTTTTTCTTTACCAAATGAACAGGAAAATGGAAGCAAAGTCTTCCCAAACGAGGAAGATGGAAGAACTGTCAGTAAAGCATCCAACACCATTTATTCCTAAGTTGGAACCATCAGGGGAGCCTGATCTACAATTTGACCGGCTGCAACCATCAGATCAAGATTTAGTTCAAGAGAAAAAGCTTGAATTTGGACGATTTATTGCACGAGAGGCCATCCTTGATGAAGAATTGTGGGTAAGTAAACTTTCTAGTTGATGACATCTTAACCATGAAGTTTTCGATGTGTATGCTATTTGTGTCCCATGAATAATATCTTGTGGTTGCATGCTTTTGGATTTGTGGCAGACAGCAGCATGGTTACGTGCAGAAAGTCACTGGGAGGATCGGGCAAATGACCGGTGTGTACTTTTGCTCTTTTATAACTTTCAGATTTTCTTCTCTCTCTGTCTCTGTCTCTTTGGTCTTTGTTAATCAGACTACTCTAACTACATGAGGAACATAAGGTTCCTGTCATAGGCAAGCCCACTAGATGGTCTATACCATCTGAAGTCATCATATAAAGCGTGCATGCAGAGGAATTGCCATTTTAAACAAAAGCTGGCAAATCAAGCTAATAGATAAAACAAGGGAATAAGGAATAGTTCAGAACATATAGTTCTGAATCAATCAAGATTTCTAGAGAATACCCCATGGCTGGATCCTACCAATGGTGGGTCTCCCTCTGCACGTGTGCAGTCTTTAGTGTCTCCAAGTCTCCAGTAAGTGTATTTATCAGTCAAATGGAGGATTGGACACTGCTGATTCTTGCTACACTTTGATTAACACAGATTTGCTGACAGCTACAAAAGGAAATTTGCAGATCAGGTAGGAATGACTCGTTCACTTTGAGTTTGACATGTGTACATGGAGTATATGTCTCAAATAAAATTCTGAATTGTATCCTTTTATTTTCTAGGAATTTAATGCTATAAAAAGACGAAGAAAAGGGGAATATGGGCAGAAATGCTCATGCATTATCACGGTATGCCATATTTGCAATGAGCGCATTTCTGGTCCTATTAGTTTGAGCTTCTATTCTGAGAACCCTCTTTGCATTAGGATATACACTATATTTAGTTAAGGCACCCAATCAATAAAAATATACAATTGATGGCTGAATGTGTTTGCTCTTGAATGTGTCAGGTGAGGAAGGAATCAAAGAATATGAAATACACTGTTGTGAAAAGTGTAGTTGGAACACTTGATTTGAGCATCCGGTACTTGTTGGATGGAGAGACCTTTCCAGGGGTAAAAGCATTTTGTTTAAAAACTAAATATCTACTGCGTTTGTATCTATTAGTCTGACCAATTTAATGGCTTAACTAAGTTGGCCACATAATTAATTTCTATTACAGGAGCGGGAAAAGGCTCCTCCCTTTTGCAGCATCAACAGAACGCAGTCAAATAGATATGGTTATATTTCAAACTTATGCGTCTCCAAAGCAGCACGTTGCCAGGGTATTGCGAGCAGTATGATGCATTTTGCTATTAGATTAGCATTGTTAGAGGGTAAGATTAAAATGAAGCATAAATTGTTCTCTGGGGTTATAGAAATGTCTGATATGGCGCAGTTGAATAAGGGCACATGAATTCCTCTTCTTATTCTATTGGTTTTCAATGTAACAGGTGCAGAACAGGTTTATGTGCATGTGCATAGAAAGAACAAACCAGCACAGGAACTGTACCGAAAGATGGGCTTTGAGGTATTACTATCACGGTTGTGCATTTGTAGATTGTACTCACCTAGCTTTATTTTCAAGTTTTTAATTTGAACAAGGACTGATGCACAGCTTTACATTCTTTTCAGATGGTTGAAAAGGCGACCTCTCAATTAGAAGAAGAGCAAACTTATTTGCTTCGTTTCAAGACCTGAAAGCAGCTTACTCACACACACTCATTCATGATTCTTTTGTTCCTGGAATTAAACAATTACTATAGAATCCTTGTGTCTACATGTGACATGAGTTAGGTCAAAATCCAAAAATCTCACTTACTGTACAAAGTCATGAAGTCAAAGAGACGACCCTGCAAAGGTTTTTGGTATAGAGTGTACTTGTCACTCCTTGTTCAACCAAAATATGGTGAAATGAAAAATATTATGCAGTCCAATTCTCACTTTCTTTAACTGATTAACGCTGATTGTAATTGCGAATATTTTTTTTAAAGGAGGCAACTTTACTGGTACATCACATTGTTTGTTCCAAATCCAGTTAGAAGATCCCAAAGAGTAGCTCTTTCCAAAAGTGGGAAAATTTATGACATAATTTCAAGCACAAGAAGACAGCATTAATCTTTAAATTTTTATTATTTATAGAGATGCATCTCCTACACGAGAAATTGATAACAATTATTTCCAAGATTTTCCAGCGGATTCCCAAGGCTTTTTAAGCAAAAGTCAACTAATCAAACATGCAGCCGTATGATTAATCTCTTACCAAAGAAACCTTGAATGGATAGGCTACAAATGAGTGTACCAGCCAGAGGACCAGTAAAGGGACAGCTTGGGAAGTCGTCTGTGATTGCTAGAACAAGGTACCACCTCATCTCCTAAGATGTTTCAGGAGCCACCAAACAAGCCCAATAGTGTGGAGTAGCTCCAATGGAATCAGTTATTTGTGGCAAAGCAGGGTTTCTGGTCACCAAAGCCCTAGCAGCCTCTATGCTGTCGTCACCAGAGACCGCAACGAAATGCAAGGCCGTTGTTTGTGGCAAAGCAGGGTTTCTTGCTGCTAGTGCTTCTGCAGACATAAGTTCCACAAGCTTCTTAAGCTTCAATAAGAACTGCCACTTACCTTATTTAATAGCAACATAACATGCAGCGTCGCTTTCCTACTAAATTGCTAAAAAAAATAGGCAACTAAATAATCTCTCCTTGCAATCAACAAACATGGCAAGCCAGCTGTTCTAAAAATTTGGGATGAACTGCTTTCTTCTCAAAAACGTACGCAAAGTAAAATTATTCTCTCTTTATCTTTTGCCATTATTGTTGTGTATGTGTTGAGTAGGTGAATGAGGGAAGCAAATCAACAGGGTATGTCCCACAAAAACATAAGATGGCCAAACAGAGGAACCATGCAATCAGTGGCTCTCGCTTTCAATTCAACAATACAACCAACACTCAAATTTGATGTGGTGTGCATCATTTTTTCTTCAAACTAACTCTTGTCATCTACCACATCATTTGATAATTAAAATTTAAAGGGAAAAACAAATAAAGTGATTATTGCCTGTTGTGAACTTATGAGCTCTCCCTTTTCAGAATATCGATGTTTTCAGTAGTGAAGTTTCATGTTTGAATATATAGATGCAGGAAAAAACACTACATTCACTTTACAGTAAGGAGATGCATTGGCTGCATACATTAGCAGGTTAAAAGGTAATGTTTCTAGATGAAAAGAATTTCATAAGTCAAATATGTTGTGCATGTAACAGAATGCCAGACTAAAGCACAAATAACATGTGCCACAAATACGTATCCTCTAGTTATATTTGCAACGTTTTTTTTTTTTTTTGGGATAATGATTTCCCCATTCCAATTTTATCCACTTGCACTCTTTTTTTAGTTATAAAATGGAGTATAAGTGGATAAAATTGGGGTGGGGAAATCACCACTTTTTTTTTTGGTCTGATAGTTTCATTTAGAACGTTGGTGCACAACTAAATGCAGAATCCGCCTTTCATCACTGATCCGATTGTAACAAACACAGCCAAACACAAGCTCAAGCATCTTTTTTGCATAGATCCATCGAATTACCAATGTTTTCAGGGCGAAAGATGCTTTGTCCAAATGTTGACCGGAACATTTGGATAAACAAGGGAAGCTGCAGCATGGCAAAGAGAGTCACCAGGCAAGTGGCCAGCGATGTGATTGTGATAGAAACCCAATTGAATCTGTTATTGAGAACAAGCTCAATAGTTGCACCAAAGGCTACCATCATGGAGGCTATAGCCAAAAAGAGAGAAGCCAAGCCTATTATCAAATCTCTTTGGTAATGACTGAAGGAAATCTTCTTCCGCATAACGTGCAGTTAGTACTGATAAAAACATCAACAGGGAAGTTAAAGAAGCAAATAGAGCTATTGCATCTGAAACAACAAACACCATGAATGTGCTTGAGTTCTTCCATAACAAATTTGGAGCTCCATCGTTGTCGTTACCTCCAGGTACTGTAAAAGCAGCAGCAAAAACAACCGTGGCAATGAAAGTTGCAACGAGCATGCAAGAATTTGAAGTATCCTTCAGCCATTTTTCTCCACGCTCGGCTAATTCTTTGTGTTCCTTGGTGAATAATTCCCTTGCAGTTTCACCTTTTTCGTTCAGATTGTCCTTATAATAAGGGTGAACTAGTTTCTCCACCACCTAAATACCCAAAATAAGAGAATTAATAATGTCAAATATGTGTACGTGTACTAACAATTGATGAGTTTTGTAGATAAATACCTTGAACCACTGCAACTCTCTCTGCATTTGTAGAGCTGTACAAGATACAGATGAGAGTTGGGGAAGAGGAGCCAACTTTGCTGCCAGATGCAAGATGGTTTCCCCGGATTCAGATTCAAGTAGTGTAGAAGCAATTAATTTACTTCGTGCAGTCTTACCACAGACAATACGGAAAAGATTTTCATGCCGAAATTCAATAGCAACAGGGAGCAATAAATATCGGTCTGTGCTGAGGATAAACCATATTAGATCAGGAAAAAATTCTACTAGTGTCCTTATAAATTCAACTATCCCGTTAATGGCAGCTATCTTGAGGATATCTGACTTAATTTGCTCCTGTGAAAGTTGTAAGCAAATTTGTCTCAGTAGTTCAACTGCACAATGATGTCTGAGCTTTGCATCATGGAGTCGCATGAAAACGGCTGGTGCTGCACGTTAAAAATGTAAGGGACATGAGTGGAAAGCATCGAGCAATATCAAATACGGAAGGGTAAGATTCGAATCCAGACCCATTCGTTCAATAGCTCCAAAAAGCATTTGTCTTAACCAATGAACTGCAACAGAGAACGAAATCATTCAAGAAAGTGTCAATTGTTGCAATATAGCCAGTTTCGCCTCTAATTGATCAAAACTAACTGTACAGGTGGTTTGATATTTTTAATTAAATAGACAGTACAAGTAGAACATCATTTTGGTACAACAACATTTAGCTGCATGGTACACTCCTTTGGCTTCTTTTTCCTATTCAAATCTTTAGCTATGAGAAAAACTACTTTGTGATGTAACTGTTGGAACACATGTAGAAAGTAGCTCACAAAACTATCTTATAGCAAGCACAAGCCTTTGCATTGCAGAGTTTCATAATCTAGACGTGATTCCAAAAATAATATAAAATATGAATTATTTTTGGAAGCACCATATATAAAATTAATCTGACCTTTTACTTCAAAATCACCTGATTATAACTTTCACTGCAACCCTGTTTTGCTCTTCTTAAACCCAACTAACAGGTTGACTAAAACAAAACCCAACTAACAGAAGACAGAAACTTGCATGTTATTCACGGCTATAGAGATGGGCCTCCAATAGAAACTAATTCTTTTCCAAATATGATAAAAACCTGAAAATACTTGGCAACAATTCCAAACCCTGACCTCTATACTGTTCTGAAGGATCACTTTGGACGCTTTCATGGGGAGCCACAGAGGCTCTCACTGAGTGTGGTGGCCCACGGTCAACTTCAACAGGGAGAACTGAAACCAAAATGGAAAGTGATACACAAGATTTCAGAAACCAGTAGGAAAAACAAAAAGGCATAGAAGAGAGAGGGAACATGTAAAATTCTAAAAATGAGAGAGGAGGTGTAACATGGGTAAATGCAGCTCTCCCAAGATCCAAGCCTGCTGCCACTAAGGACGTTTGACTTGTTCCTTGCCAAAACATCTAAAGGAGTACAATCTTCTTGATCAGTTTCAGTGGCCAAGTTAGGATATTCCTTAACTAGATACAGTGAAATTTCTGTTGCACGAAATTTTAAAGCAAATCAGTTAAATAATAATAGAAATTAAAGTTATCCACATTTTGTGCACGAGAGGCTAAATACCAGGGAAACCTGAAGCAATAAGCACATTGACAAGGTTAGCAGCCAAAGGACCAGTTGAGGGAAGACCAGGTTTCTCATGTTTAGTTACCAACAACAAGTACCACACCAGCTCCTTATTCTCAGAAGCAAAAGTGGCGGCTAGGAGTAGCGGAGTTCTTCCCGCGCTATCTAAACATTGTGTCAACTTGGGGTTTTTCCCCAACAATGCCTTAGCAGACCTCAGGCTTCCACCTATAGCAGCATAGTGGAGGGCTGTGTAGCCTATGCCATCAAGCATGTCAAGCACATCTGCAGGCACACGTTTCACTAGCTTCTCCACAAACTCTGAGTGCCCTTCACAAGCAGCAACATGCAATGCAGTCATTGATGAATTTGAGATCCTAGCTCTCTCAGAATTAGGATGTGTGTCCAGAAACTTTCTAGCCTCTTCCCAATTGCCTCTGGATGCGGCACGGTACAGTGGTAGGTAGTCATCCAAGTTCACTTCCACTATATTCGCATCAATCATTTATATAGTTCACTTAAAATTGAAACCCCCCAAAAAATAAAGTCATCTATGAAGCATATGAATTATCTATCATGTGATACAAGAAAAATTAAAACATGGGTAATCAGCTGCTTACATTTCTGACCAGGATTGCTATGCTGTATTGGGATAGGCTCTGTTGAAGAAGATGGGCTTCCGCCACTTGTTGTATAATGATTGGTGCGTGCTTTACTGTGAGTAATGATGGTTGGTTGCAAGGAGCCAACACTTGGCTCCATATCCAGTGTGATTTCACCGGTTGGGAGGGCCATTGATGATTAAGTATATGCGTCTGTTTGGTAAAATAATTAGCAAAAATCAAGAACACAATTCTTGATCTTGTGCTATTTGAAGAAAGGAGGATGCAATTATTAAAAAAAAAAGGAGGATGCTTCCTTCTTCGTGTCTTCTTCCCGCAAAGAAAATGGGCGACTGGTAAGTTATTTTATTTTGGAGGTTCCCCTGAAAGTGCAAGGAAGAAAGAAGTGTACCTACAGGTAGAAGAAAACAACCCACTGCATTCACATTTCGAAAGGTATGTTTATAGATGACATGAACTTCTAACTCAAATATGTCCCCACAGTGACTCAAAAGGTATGCTTAATAGATAGATGCCAAATTTATATTACGAAGGTCCTGTAGTTTATTTACAGCATAGGTGCATGCTATAGGTGTTTATCTATATTCCAAAAACTCCAGACAATCTAATGCAGATTCTGCCTTCATCACTGATCAGTATTCAGCATATATAAAAAAGAGCCAAAATGAAACAGAATTGCAAACACCTTCTTTCCATAGGTTCGTCGAATTACCAAATGTTTTGAGGTCTAAAGATGCTCCGTCCAAATGTTGATCGGACCATTTGGATAAACAAGGGAAGCTGCAGCAACGCGAAAAGAGTCACCGGGAAAGAGGCCAGCAAGGTGATCGGGATATAAACCCAATTGAATTTCTTGCTGAGCACAATTGTAAAAGTTGCACCAAAGGCTACCATCATGGTGGCTATAGCAATGAAGAGAGAAGCTAAACCTATTATCAACTTCTTTGGTAATGACTCGAGGAAATCTTCTTCGGCATAACGTGCAGTTAGGATTGATAAAAACATCAAGAGGGAAGTTAAAGAAGCAAATAGAGATATTGCATCTGAAACAGCAAACACCATGAACATGATTGTCTTCTTATCTAAGAAATTTGGATCTCCATCGTCGTTGTTACCTCCAGGTGCTGTAAAAGCAGCAGCAAACACAACTGTGGCAACGAGAGTTGCAACGAGCATGCAAGAATTTGAAGTATCCTTTAGCCATTTCTCTCCACTCTCAGCTAATTGTTTATGTTCCTTGGTGAATAATTCCCTTGCAGTTTCGAGATTTGTGTTTGGATACTCCTTATAATAAGGGTGAACTAGGTTCTCCACCACCTAAACATACAAAATAAAAAAATTAACAATGTCAAATATGTGTGTTTGTAATACCAACTGACAAACTTTCTGGACAAACACCTTGAACCACTGCAACTCTCTCTGCATTTGTAGAGCTGCACCAGATATAGATGATAGTTGGGAAAGAGGAGGCAACTTTGCTGCCAGATGCAAGATGGTCTCCCTCGGTTCAAGTACTGCAGAAGCCATTAATTTATTTCGTGCAGTCTTATCACACACCATACGGAAAAGATTTTCATGACGATGTTCAATAGCATAAGTGAGTACTAAAAATCTGTGGTTGCTGAAGCGAACCCATATTAAATCAGGAAAAAAATTTAGGAGTATCCTTAAAATTTCAGTTGTCCCATTAACGGTGGCCGTGTTGAGGATTTCTAATTTCAAAAGATAGTCCAAACGCTCAGAAACATTCTTCTTTGAAATTTGTTTGCAAATTTGTTGTACTAGTTCAACTGCACAATGATGTCTAAGTTTTGCATCTTGGAGTTGCCTGAAACGAGCTGATGCTGCAAGTTAAAAATGTAAGAGATGTGAGTGGAGAACTTCTAGCAGTATTAAATATGGTAGGTAAGGTTCCAATCCAGACCTATTGGTTTAATAGCTCCACAAAGCAGTCTTCTTAACCCATGAAGAACTGCAACAGAGAACCAAATCATTCAAGTGTCAATTACTGAAAATTGATAGCTGACTATTCCTTTTGGAGAAACACAGCCAGTTTCACCTCTAATCGATCAAAAAAACTATGAAGGTGATTTGGAAAATCAATTTTCTTTAGCATTCAGTTTTAAAAATAGACAAGGTTTGATGCTTTTTATTCAATAGACAGTACAACTACAGCCTAGAAAGTAGTTCACAAAAATGATCTTATTGCAAGCAGCAGCAAGAACCATTAACGCTACAGAGCTCATAACATAGACCTTAAATTCGGCCAATAAAAATTCCAAAATAAGAATAAGGAATCCAAAAATTCAGCTCATAATCTTCACATACGATGAAAAGCTGACAATACTTGAGCCATATTGATACAGAATTTGCATACCCTGACCTTTATTCTGTGCTGATGTTGGCATTCTCAGTTCGTCTTGGGCACTTTCATGTCCCCCGACATAGGCCCTCACTGAACGCGGTGGTCTATAGTTCACTTCAACAGGTAGAACTGCAACCAAAATGGAAAATGATAGGCAACTTTTTAAAAAATAGTAGGAAAAACATAACGGGACAGAAAAAGTACAGGGAAATGTAAAATTCAAAAAATGAGAGAGAAGTTATAACATTGGTAAATGCGGGTTTCCCAAAAGCCAAGCCTGCTGCCACTAAGGAAGTTTGACTGGTTCCTTGCCAAAATAAATAAAGGAGTACAATTATTATCTTGATGATCAATAGCAGTTGCCAAGTGAGGGTGTTTCTCAAGTAGATACAGTGAAATTTCTGTTGCAGAAACATTTAAAGCAAATCAGTGAAATAATAATAACGGGGTAAGCGACAAAAGACCAATGTGATCCACACAGTGTGCACAAGAGAGGCCTTTACCATGTAGACCTGAGGCAATAAACACATTGATAAGGTAAGCAGCCCTTGGACCAGTGAAGGGTTGACCAGGTTTCTCATCTGTAGTTACCAACAACAAGTACCACACCAACTCTTTACTCTCAGAACCCAAACTGGCAGCCAGGAGGAGAGGTGTTCTTCCTTCGCTATCAACAACTTGCGTTAAAGTGGAATTCGCAGCCAACAATGCCTTAGCAGACCTCAGGCTTCCACCTATGGCAGCATAGTGGAGGGCAGTATAGCCAAGGTCATCCAGTTGTGCCAGTTCACCTGCAGGCATAAGTGCCACTATATTCTCCACAAATTCAGAGTGCCCTTCACAAGCAGCAACATGAAGTGCAGTCATTTTTAAACTTGAGATCCTAGCTTTGACAGCATCAGGATTTCTGTCCAAAAAACCCTTAGCCTCTTTCCAATTGCCTTTGAGTGCAGCACGGTACAGTTCTTGGTAGTTATTCAAGTTCACTTCCACAATAAATAAAAATTTGCATTAACCGTTTATAGAGTTCACTTAAAAACGCTATAAACCCAGAAAACAATAATATCTATCAAGTATGATTTGATTAACATTTGATAAAAAGAAAAATCAATCAAAATCAAAATAAAAAGCAAAACCTAAACATGGGTTATGAGCTACTTACATTGTTCAATATCATCAGTTGCAGAAGATGATGGGCTTCCACCAGTTGTGATTAGTGCCATTGATTATGAGTGTATGTCTTTTCTGCTCCAATAATCAGCAAAATCACATATATATATTTATGACTCGTCTGAACTCTGAACTGAATAAATATTGAGGAAGGAAATCAGATGCTTTACTTCTTCTTCTTCTACTGACGCTTTTTCAACTTTTACTCGGACAGCTCATTACTGTTGTAGTATAGCTGACGTGGTCCTACGGACTAATAGTTTTCTGACACCTCACCGAATATTGACACGCGTCGTCACGCTGTAGGCCGTTTGGGTTGGCGCTCTTCATCCTTGAGGTTTTGATAGAAATCAGATGTCATTAAATTTCTTCAGTACTTGTATGAATTTTATTCTTCATAGCTTTTTGTGTAGTTTTTAAGTGAAATTGTTGGTCTATTGTTCTTAATAATCTAGAACAATATCAAATTGCTTAAAATTTTACGAAGAATTGCAAGTCTGCATCTTCTAGTCGGCCCTTTCTAATGTGGAGACAAATCAGACTCATTCACCGCCTCTCCTTTGCATCAACAATTTCATACAAATCTTGAGGAGCTTTAACGATCATTTGGCTTGCTTTTCGTCCATTTATATTATAACACATATTTTATTCATTAATACTATATTATGTCGGTTTATATTATAACACATATTTTATTTATTAATATATTATATCACACGTCATTCCCAATTTACAAAAATAGAAAGGAAAAGAAAATAATTCATCCATCCACCGAAAGTGCGAGGAAGAAAGAATTCCCACTTGACTGAGATGACACGCCACCCAGAATATCGATCTTTCCACTTTACTCTTCATGTTTGATAGTACATGCAGACCAAATTCTGCATTCACTTTACAAAAGTAAATGGATTGGCAAAATAAGCCAGAGGGCAAAAAGGTTGTTTCTAGATGACAAATATGTCGAGCATCACCATAGCTGATTGAACTCAATATAGTTTCCACAGGATGCCTATTGCGGCAATGACCCAAACTCGGATTAAACTCAATAGACGGATGAATAGCGCAATGGACCTTCGTGAGGATCGGACACCTTGACATGTTCTAATATTGGAGAAACTTTCAAGCCAATGATTTTCACCTCTGGATTTGAGTGGCCATCCAGAAAAGTATTTGTTAACTGCAAAGAGCACCATTTGACATTTTTAAATATATTCTTAATAAACTGATTTGGAAATAACTATCTTAAATACGTTCTATTAAATTTCATTAAACCTGCTACAGAGTTCCAAGACACAACAAACACTGAACATATGTACCTGAGTGCATCCAAAAAGTTTCAGTATCCTCAATGATAGGCAGCTGTCTGCAATTAAACCCAGGGCCTCATCTGTCAAATTCCGGCACCAAGATAGATCCAGAGTATGCAACTTCCTTGAACGTTTGGCAAGTGATATGGCTGTGTTGTACCCAACCTGGAAATAATAAACAAACTCGGTCCATATTCATAATGTGGGAACAACTACTTATGGCTACATAGACCAGGCTCCCACATGCCCATTCAACCTAAGGGCTACAGCCCAATCAAGTGGCAAACAGATTCTCAAAATCAAACCCCGCCTTAGGTTCTGGCAATTTTGCATACAAAAAGATGTTCGACAGTGTGAGTGCACATACTAATTCACATGCGAACATGTGTGTATTCCTGTTCTTATAAGAGGTGTGTGTGTGTGTGCGCGCGCGCGCGTGTGTGTGTGTGTGTGAGAGAGAGAGAGAGAGAGAGAGAGAGAGAGAGAGAGCAAAGATTTGCCTTCTTGATATTATTGAGTGAAAGTTCTGTTAAACACTCTCCAGAAGTTTCCAGAAAAGCAGCAATAGCTTCATCACTGTCACAAGGGAAAAAGATAGTTCTGTAAGTTTATCACTCAAAGGAATGCCAACTGTGTGCAGTGAGCATCAAAATTAACCTAAAATCACATCAGAAATATAAGAATATATATATATATATATATGTCTATTAACGACTAAATGACAGTCAACAATCTAACCCAGAAAACTCATCAAAGGTCAGTGCAACTAACAAAAACTCCATTGAGTCTCATACTAAATTCTTATTAGTAATATGCACTGTCTAAGCAGAAAGTCTGTAATAACATTGCACTAATGTAGCAAAAACAAACTGCATCATAAATAAAATTAATAATGCATCATATTTGCTTCGAGGAAACTGAATACTAACTTAACATATTTGATAAGGTAAGCACCTGAATGCATTTCTACAAAGCTTTAATGTTTGAATTTCTCGGCAACCATTTGCAAGATATCCTAAGGTCAAATCTGTCAATTTGTACAAGTTAACAAGATCAAGTGCACATAACCCCGTACAGGTTTCAGCTATGACTTTCACAGAAGAATCTGTTAATTTTCTGCACCAAATTAAAACCAACCAGCTTCAGTAGAAAACAACAATAAATCAATGGAACTCTTAAAAGATGGCAAACACATATTTATTCCAAAAGTTGCACATATGGATGTGTCAAAAAAATAAAAATAAAAACTTACCCACAATCAGTCAAAACAAGCTCCTTCAAACTCTGACCACGAGCAGTAACAAATTCCTTAATAAAATCATCGCAAACACTTTCAAGGCCTCCTAGCCACAAAACCTCCAAATGTTCAAGCTTCTTTAATGCTGGAAGAATAAGCAGAGCATCAATTCCTTGGCAATCATTTAGATATAGTTCCCTCAGAACTGATCCTAATGAGTCAGCCAAAGTGCCGATACTTGAGGAAGTGAGAAGGGAGCACTGGCTGAGATTTAGAGATCTTAGTGCAGGCGCAGAAGAAACAAGTGCACTAAGCCCAACATCTGAAAGACGGCATGCACCACTTAGGGATAAAGTGGTTAGTGCAGGCAAGCAATTTGATGACCGAGCCAAGGTAGAACGCAATATATAATCTGCCACACAGCGCCCACACTGGTCAAGTTGTAGCACCTGATTCACCAAAGAATAAATATCCAGCTTATAAAAATTGTTCAAATTACTAGACAAGAAACTGCAAGTTTACACTCAATGAAGAACTTCCATGTTACTGATAAAGCAACAGATATGGCTTCCAATGAGAAATTATTCCTTGTTTAAAACATAAACGCAGGCTGCTAAGCTATGTTTATCAGGTTAACATTGAAATCTTTAAGTGATTAGAATTCTCACGAGCTCAACTTTCTCTAGATTTATCTGTGAATATGACAAAATAAGAATCTCAAACTCAAAACTGATGCCTAGCTGCCTGAATCTCTCTTCCTTATACTACTACCACCAGGCTGGCGTTACCAGTCATTCTTTGCCCTCCCTCTGCTCCCATTTAACAGAAGCATCAATACCATAAGAAGTAGACTTTCAGCACCAATAATTGCTTTACATCTTCGTGGCAATAAAATCAGCACCAAAATATATATATATATATATATATAACTAAACTCTGTTCACTCAGTTTATCCTTTCTCCGCATTTGGATGTTATCATGACAACCTAGATTGGTCTCTTTCCACTCCCTATTAATAGAAGCATCAATACTATAAAGAAGCAGACTCTAAATTTTTAGGGTAAAAGCTTAGTTTCAGTTAAATGATATCATAATACCATAAATAGCAAGATTGTCCCTTGAATCACAACCTATAATCCAATGCAGCAGACAATGAGTATATCAGGTTCAGTGTATATCACACACACCATATACAAATGAATATTGTATATACAAAACTATAGCTCAACCAAAATAAGAGAACGTACTGTTAAATTGCTGGTATCCCACTGCTGAAAGGATTTTGTAAACTGCTCCTCTGTCATCCATGAGCAATCCCTTAAGCGAACCTCTGTTGGCAATCCTTGAACAAGAAGCTCAAAGAAATGACTGTTCATTTTTCGAGAATCACAGAGCATCTGACAAAGCCGGTGTCTCAAAGCATCTGCCACATGCTCAAGTGAAACAATTGCATCAGCATTCTTAGCAAGAAAGGACAAACACAGATCTTGCAGTGAGGGGATCAAATTCTTTGAGAGGGGACGATCCTGAAAACTTTTAGGAACCCATTCAACGAATGGTGGTTTGGTCTGGTCTTTAGAGGGCAGTTGGGCATTTTTTGCTGCTCGATCTTTAATAATTTTCATGGCCGTAGAAAAGGGACCCGGCCAATCTTCGATATCCTGTGCCACTTCAACCTGAGGAGGCAACTGATTCTCCTCTTCCTCTTCAGAAGCAAAATGAGCAAATCGAGAAGCATTTCGCCGGGCTATATCCCGAAACCGTTCCATGTACTGGTTCCCACTTGCTGCATTCTCTCTTGTATTACTGTTGTTTACCTGCCTCTCGACAGGCAATGCTGCATTCTCCCTTTTACGAATAGGGCTGGCAGCCACGTTCTCCACTGAGCTCAAAACTTCTGGTTTCACACCCAATTCCGCTTCATCATTACCATTCACTAACACCACTTCTCCAATCAATTTCCCCTTCCCTTTTTCTTCAATGCTGTATCTCCTTCTGCCATTATCTATACCATTCTCACTGGCCATCACTTCATCCTTGAGATCTTCAGCAACACCTTCAATTGCATCACTCAACTTCCTCTTCCCTCTTGGACTTCTACTCTGAACTACATTCTCACTACACCTCTCCTCATCCGAGTCGGAATCCAATTCCACCACAGCAACACCATTGAATGCAAAACCACTCTCCCCCAACTTTCCCTTACCATTCTCATCAGCATCTAAATCAATCACCAATGCTCCATTATGCCCACCACCCAGTCCTCTCTTCGAGACTTTCTTCCCTGACCGCAAACTCAAAAACCCTTTACTTCTTCCATCTTCCCCTTCCCATTCTAAAGCCGGAAAATTAATATCGATCTCCAACTTCCTTTTTTTCTTCACCTCTTCTTTAATACAATTGGCCCCAAAACTTCCCAAGTCTAAACTCAGCCCTAATCCACTGAAATCCCTCTCGCCCTGATCAACTTCTACCTTTCCCTTCTCTCCAAAACCTTTCTTCATCACCTCAGTCCCTCTCTCAACTCCCACAACCGTAACCCTCTTTCCAAACAGATCAAAACCCACCTCTCCATTCGAAACATGATCATCAACTTCTTCCCTAAGTTTTTCTTTCACTTCCTTCTCGGCCATTGAGTACGTGCCCTTCTCACGCCTCGCGGTACTCCTCTTGCGACTTTTTTCAGGGGCGAGATTCTTACTCTGATCGGAGTCTGGACACTTTGAAGCGAGACGGACACTCCGCCGCCGCGCTACTCCTGAGACAGAGGTCGAATCGGAGCCGAACTCGACAGAGCACTGTTTGGAATTCGAATGAGCATTAGGGTTAGGGTTTTGGGGTTGGGAGGAAGGGGTCGAAGTCGAAGCGGTGGGTGGGGGCGGAGGTGCAGATTGGATAGTGTTGGGGGACTCGCGGGTCTTGGCTGGGTTGGAGGGCTCTAATTTGAGCCTTGACTTGGGGTTGTGCGGCGTCGTTTTGGTGGAAGTGATGATCTCGCGGGACCTAAGAACCGTCATTGATCGGATAAGGAAAGAGAGCGACAGAGAGATATATAGAAATGGCGCGAAATGACGGTTACAGATATGGAAAGTGGGCAGAGAATCGGAGAAACTGGGAAGAGCGAAGCGAAGCGAGTGATGACACTTCGCTTAGGTTTTGTGGGCTTGTTTGGGATTGGGAGTGAGTTTTGAGAGACGCGTTTATTTACACCGGTTGTATTTTCCCGCCGAGGCAAATCTAGGTAACTCTTTTCTTTTTCTTTTTCTTTTTTTCAGTTACACCTTTCTTTATTTCATCATTCACTTTTCTTTTTTTTTCCAAAAAATAATAATAATAGTCATAATTCACAAATTAATCCAAACAAATCCCTAAACTTTATATCTCAGTTTATTTTACAGATTTTAGTCTGCACATGATTTAGTTTTAGTAATTACATTAACGTGTGTGGTTGGCATTGTGAAATAAATCAAAGGCGCACCATTGTCTCTCGTACGTTTTCATCTCTTATATTCAATTCCTAAAGTTTTTTTTATAAAAAAATTCATCTATTTTGCTTTTGTATCTTTATTAAATTAGAATAAGTTTTAACTTCGATTCAAGTTAATGTGAGTTAGATATCTAATTCAACTCACACGAAAGTAGTGTTATGTATAATTGTTAGTAGCTCGCACTCACATCACATCATGTTGTAGCATTCTTTCTCGTCGTTTTTATTTCTATCAAAATGAATGATGTCACTGAAATTATCACGATGAATTAACAGTGTGTTATCAACATATCGAACAAATTAACAAATGAAATAAAATTATAAGCGATATTTCGCTGATATTTTCAAATTTTTATGTCATGTCCCCGTCACCTACCTAACTACTGTGAATTTTCTAAGCCACAAACGACAGTTGATCTTCGCCGCGTAGAAATTTCTTAAATGGAAACTTCCTTCTAAAACATTTAAAAATGAGGAAATGACTCAGAAACCCCTCTCCCTCAACCCAATAATTATGGGCGTGCGGTGGCATGATAAGGAAAAAAAGTCAGCATTGGTTGGCTGAAAAAGTATTAGGGATGCCCGAGGCCTATCATTCCAACTGGGCAACTTCCACTCCGCTTATCAATTTCATTAATTTAATAGATACTCGGATTCACAATCATGCTATTATTATGTTCGTGCCTGCATGCTGTCTTATCATCTTTATTCAAAAAACTAATAAGTTGATTTGTTTATAATCATAATTGAATTTGCTTGAAAATTATATGACATTATCAAAGAAGTATACCGCAGTGGAAAATTACGTTTATTTACAGACTAATGGTATGAGATTTGATTCTTTACAACACCTTGATAGCGTGTGTGCGTAAAAAATCTTCTCCCGTTAGTTATATTGCTTATATTTAAAAAAAAAGATGATAATCTTATGTGATCTCGGTTTTTAGTTTCAATGTTACGATTTCGTAATTAATAAAACAATACGATGGGAATAATAGTAAAGTGTGCAAAGTGTGCAACATGAAAGAAATAAAATCACAAAACTCTAATAGGAAGATGACAACGCATTCTTAACATGAGACAAATGTTCAAATTATAGATCTGAAGACAATCTTCAATACAAGATATTGTGTTCTTTTCCGCGTAGAACATAATTCAAAGATGTCCCTTTCAATTATTTATGAATGTTACACTAGCGAACATGAGTTAGTATACAAAATATGTTCAAATAAAAACAATAAATAAAAATAATAGAGAAGACATCGTCCACAAATGTCTAGGCTCTTCTTGTCATTCCATTTGGACCACTGTGACTAGAACATATGGTATCTCTTTCTAAACAATAGTTATAAACGCAAAATGAATGGCCATTTTGATAAAGGAAAAGAAATGAATGGGACATTTTTTAAAGTATCTTATTATCATATTGATCTAACAACAAATATTGTCTAAATAATTTTGGGAATTTGGGAGGGTTTACATTGAACTTACCAAGATTACACGTTCCAAAAAATTTCAAAATTTAATCAAATATGGATAATTCAAATACTAACTTAGAATCCAACTTTTAAAATTTATTTTCATATTTTTTTTAGTATAAGCGATAGTCTAAATTACAGTGATGATGTTGTGAGGATTTGAACATAATATTTCTGATTTGCAAGTCAATGCCCTTTTTCATTAGGTTAAATCACGTTGGCAAAATTTATTTTCATATTTATTCTAAAAAATTATTTATCCAAAACCCTAAATCATTTTAAAGTAAGGAAATTGAACACTCAAAGAAATTTGCATGATTATGTTCCTTTATTAAGAAAAATGAATTTCCTCTTACACGCTTAGAATGCTAGCTACTCGTAAAACACTTTTCCTCTAAAATAGAAAAGAAAAAAAATGGAATTTTTACATTAAAAAAAAAAAAGGAAAAAATGGATCATGGATGCCTAATATCCAATATTCTAATCGCATTGTAGTGTCAACATCGTTAATGGCCATTGCCTAATAAACAAAGCACCATAACCCATTTTCCATTTTCAATCATTCAAAGCACAAAGCCCGCATTTCAGAATTTCAGACACATCACGGATAAAGAGATATAGAGAAAGAGAGAAAGAGAGAGATAAGAGAGGCTGGCTGCAAGTGCAGCTCTGTTTTCTCTTTCTTTGTGGTCCGTCTATGGCGACATCAACCCAACCCAACCATCAATGATAGCATTAAATATCACTGATCATTATAAAGGCGGAACTTTGAAGCATTTCATGACATGGGTCATCATCTTCACCTCCACAACACCAGCGATGGCGTCTCTCAGCGAGTCAACAGCCCGAGGTTTTCGGGCCCAATGACTCGCCGAGCTCACTCGTTCAAGCGCAACCCCAACACCAGCGCCAACAATGGCAGCTCTCATAGCAATAGTAACAGTAATAACAGCAGCGGCAATGTTGGGTTTGGTAAGTCCGGGTGATGGGTTTGACTCGGTTTTGGAAAGGAAGCAGACCCACCATGTGAGCCAGAGAGTTGCTGCGAGGGGCTTTCTGAGGAAGCCTATCGGATCTGTGGTGGTGGACTTGGGCTTGAGGGAGAAGAAGCAGCTTGGCCATTGGATGTTCTTTGCCTTTTGTGGGGTGTGCTTGTTTCTTGGTATTCTAAAGATTTGTGCTACTGGGTGGTTTGGATCTGCTATTGAAAGTTCTAGGTTCAATCAGGTTGGTTGAATATTACAGTATTAATTGAATATATTCATGTATGCTTGTGTGTATGTTTGGATGTGTTGCTTGCTGCTTGGTGAGATTGTTAGCCAGTCAATGACTTGCTATTAGTTTCTGCTTGATGCTGATAGCAGGAAAAGTTCATTGTATGCGTGTTTCTACTGGGTTGGATTGTTTGTGTAATTATCTGTTTATCTGATTGCTTTTGCATTTCATTCGTAGTTGTATTTTATTTTAATTTATACTGAGCATTCTGCCTTATAATTTTAGGATGGTTCTGACCCCATCACTCTTATGAATCGGATGGATCAAAGCTCTCATGATTATGGACATAGGGATGGAGGAAGTGATGTTGAACGAACTCTAATGATGGCGTCTGGTGTGAACCGTGTGGTTGGTGAAGAGAACAGCGTTGAAGTAAGTCTTAAATCTTATGTCTTGACTCTTGATCACATTTGTTTCTCTCTTTCCTCTTTTTGTTTCCTGAAAATAATTGAGGGGTATGGAAATGGAAAATGCTAAAAAATGGCTGAACTTGAGAACCAAACAGAGGAAAAGAGCCTTTTTCATTAGTTCATTTGTTGTTTCATTTCTGAAATTCACTTCTGGTTCAGTACACAGGTATCTGGTCCCGACCCAACAGTGAAAATTTCAGTCAGTGCATTGAATTGCCAAAAATTCACAAAAGTATGTAACACATGCAATGAAGCAACTGTACTGCTCTCTCTCTCTCTCTCTCTCTCTCTCTCTCTCTCTCTCTCCCTTGTGTGTGCAATTTGTGAACCTGAGGTTTTCATGTTCTCATCTCTCACTTGCATCTTTTGGCAGAGCTAGATGCAAAGACCAACGGTTACCTTCTTATAAATGCCAACGGCGGCTTGAATCAGATGAGATTTGGGGTCTGTCTATTGTGTATTTTGATTATTTCTACTGGCTAGCATTCTATTAGTATTAACTATAGTCTGATGCATGGAAATTTTTAGAGTGCAGATTTGTGATATGGTTGCTGTTGCTAAGATTATGAAGGCAACACTTGTCCTACCTTCACTAGATCACACCTCCTACTGGGCTGATGACAGGTTTGTTTCTGTAGTTCTGAAACTGGATTGATCTGCTGAAATGTCTCGTAAAGTTATTCGAGTTTCCTTATGCTCCGGATGGCAAGCATTCTAGTTTTTCCAGTGATTTTCTCTGAACTAATTACTTCATATTTACTTGCAGTGGTTTTAAAGATCTGTTTGATTGGCAACACTTCATTAAGACGCTGAAGGATGATATCCACATAGTTGAGACATTACCCCCTGCCTATGCTGGAATTGAGCCTTTCAACAAAACACCAATATCTTGGTCTAAGGTCGATAACAAAGTCATATATCCTATAATAGTGCTTATTTCTTGAATATTGGTAGAGGAACATGGGATGCTCATTCATTAGGGATGCTGTGTTATGTTCTCTCTGCAGTCTGCACACACTGGGTTACATGCTTGTAAGGCACACATGAAGCCCAGGAAACAGAAGTTTTACAAAGAGATCCAAATGTTTGGTTATTAGATGCACAAGTATGCACCATTCAATGCATATGAGTGGCTATGTTTAACTGTTATCACAACGTATCTCATATCATTTGTTACCATTTGTTAACTTAAGTATTGTCAGCTGATTTGCATTCTTCTGTCCAGGCTAGTTATTATAAGTCCGAGGTCCTCCCACTGTTGAAGCAGCACAAAGTTATCTATTTCACTCATACTGATTCTCGGATTTCCAACAATGGCATCCCAAGTTCCATTCAAAGGCTGAGGTGTCGTGTGAATTACAGGGCATTGAAATATTCAGCTCTGATAGAAGAGCTTGGAAAAACCTTAGTTTCTAGAATGCGGCAGAATGGAGGCCCTTATCTTGCTCTCCATTTGAGGCAAGTCTTGATAATTTCATACTTTAATATTAGATGGACGATTTTACTCTTTTGGTGTGTGGCGTGAGTCATCTTTCAGGGATCAAGAGGCCTTGTAATAAATATTTATGCTGCGATATATAATGGATTTGCATTAGTAAAAGTAGGTTTTTGTTTCTTTTCTTTGAAATGTAGGGTGATTGAAGCAATTTATTTTAAACTTGTCTCCCTCCTTTTGTACAGATTGTAATCTCTATATATTTACTATAGGTATGAGAAGGATATGCTTGCATTTACGGGCTGCAGTCATAGTTTGACAGCAGAAGAGGATGATGAACTACAGAGAATGCGCTATGAAGTCAGTCACTGGAAGGAGAAAGAGATTAATGGGACAGAGAGAAGGTTGCTTGGGGGATGCCCATTGACCCCTAGGGAGACTTCACTTCTGCTCAGGGGGCTGGGTTTCCCATCCAGCACCAGGATTTACTTGGTAGCTGGTGAAGCTTATGGGAATGGAAGTATGCAATATCTTGAGGATGACTTCCCCCACATCTTCTCCCATTCCACTCTCGCGACAGAAGAAGAGCTGAGTCCATACAAGAATCATCAGAACATGTTGGCTGGCATAGACTATGTTGTTGCTTTACAGAGTGATGTTTTTCTTTATACATATGATGGAAACATGGCAAAAGCTGTGCAAGGTCATAGGCGCTTTGAGAACTTTAAGAAGACCATCAATCCAGACAGGTAATTTTATAACCTATATTCTCACAACTGCTTTTAGCATGTTGATCCTGTGGTTTTTGATTTATTACAGCTATTTTGAGTTTTCTTTCATGACAGCATACCATAATTGTCATTTCATTGTTGATGCAGGATGAATTTTGTAAAACTTGTTGATGAGTTTGACGAAGGAAAAATCTCTTGGAAGAAATTTAGTTCGAAAGTGAAAAAGCTTCACATAGACAGAGTTGGAGCTCCATATTTGAGGGAGCCAGGAGAGTTTCCGAAGTTGGAGGAAAGCTTTTATGCAAATCCTTTTCCAGGCTGTATTTGTGACTCAAGATGGAAAAAGTAGAGGCCAGCTAACAGGTTTTGCATTATTTCATGGTGTGAGATCAGAGCATGCAAAGACATCAAGGTGTGTGTTGCCATTATTTCGGACGAATTGGTAATCATAAATTTCAAATTTCAAAGAGAATTTGTAGGTTGGTTGGCAAGTGTACGTGCTGTGCTCACCAGGGTGAAAAAAATCCCTGGAGCAGTGTGGAACCGAGACGAGAAGTTGTTGCAGCGTAGTCTGAGGGTGAACACAGAAGTCAGGTGTACATTACCACTACTGGAAAGCAAAGACCGATACAACAAAACACATAGAGAAACCTCCTTATCACTGTACCACAACCGTTAAAGAACACTGGTGTATTATTTTGCTATTAATTTTCCTTTTTTTGTTCAAAACATTGGTTTTTAGGAGGGGCGTGGGGTGTTGGGGTTTAATGTATCATGAAGTTCGAAAAATCGATAGGAATACAAGGGATGATACTGAATGGAATGTGCAGTAGTGAAAATATAATTCGAAGAATATCAACTTTCTTACCAGCTTCTTTTCCTTATCATGACTGATCATCTATCCTCTCTTCTTCTAGCTGTACCTTGAGGATTTGTTTTTTCTTTTGTCCGGATCAAACCATAATAAGAGAAGTGGTTCACATTTTTAACATCAAATGGGAATACAAAAGCTCATTATTTTTTTCTTTTTCAAATGATAAATTTCCCATTATTAATTTGTTCAGCTGCTCTGGGAGGTTGAGAGAGTACTATTTGGTTTTAAAAGTAACCTTGAATGAAATTACCAATTATATCCAATCATCCAAATTGGTGTATGACTGGCCATTTTGGCAGCTTTACACAAACAGAATTTGACAAGGATAACAACTGCCTGAAATTAAAAAATTACAACCAGAAACAGTTCCCTTCAAATTCACAAGAACTAAGAATGACTCTTCACAGGGACGAGAGGGATACAGAAGAAACAGAAGAGGGTGCTTAAGAAGGCATCTCGTTGCACAAAAATTACATGGGCAAGCAGAAGCTGGCAAAAATGTGTACCCATATCCATAATAGTACCCCCAAAAAAAAAAAAAAAAAAAATCAACAATCACTTGGGCTGTAGAATGGACTCAACAAGGTCCTACTTAGGCTGTAGAATGGACTCAACAAGGTCCTGAATAGGTGCAAGCTCCCCTTTGTCAATCAAGCGGAATTCCTGCATCACAACAGTGTATCTTGGCTCATATAAAACCGGTCTATATTGACCAACGAGCAACACAACCCAAATTAAAACGAAACTTACCCATGTGAAGAGAACAAAATGCTTGAAGCAAGTATTGAGATGAGCTTCTTCCTTCAAACTCACAATTTTCTGAAAATGAGAGTGATAGATATGCGCATAGACACGGAACAATCGCTTAAAAATGGTCTTGACAACATCTTGGAAGTTTGCTGGAAAGGGTGCCCCTGTAACACATAACAGCAAATTAGTTGATGGTGTTTGTAGTGTGCAATGGTTATAAATAAAAACTAAGCACTTTATGCCTTAAGCTTCATTAAGAATTTTTCTGCTTACCCAATCTTTGAGGAAAGATTGATTCCTCATCAAGCTGATTTTCAATCCAGTCCATTAAATACTCAACATATTTTGGGGCAGAGACCTCTATTGGTTTCTTAATGTTAACTCCATCAGCCCATCTGTACTCGTACCTGTGGAATGTTCAACCAAACTGAGCACTTAGATCACAAGCACACGATCGGAGCTAACAAGTTTGTGAAAGAATTCACTTTAGGGTGCAAAACTTTTCTCTTTCAAGTATGAAGTAAATGCATGACAATGGAGGAAGCTTGATAATCAAGATAAATCATCAAAACGAATAAATTCAACAGTCACAACAACTAGAGTGATTTGATTGGATGATCAAGAACCATACTTTGGTCCTGCAGACATTGTCGGACAATTGACCGGTGTGCAGAACTCAGTGAGAGTACCGTACAGAATGTTCACTTGGTTGAAAAAATCAACAGCTGTGTAAAAAAATACGAAATTGAAACAAGTTAAACATATAGCAAAAACAATTATCCCAGTGAATAGCAGAAAGATATAAACATGCAGAGACAATATGAAACACAACAAAAGAAGTTATGAACCGTGGTGCCATATGCTGAATGAAATATCATAATTATGATGATCTTGAATTTCAGAATGAAAGTGATTCAAAGTTCTTACTGTTTACTGCCAGCCACTCATTTATATCTTCTCCGGGAGGCAGACGAACGGCCTCCCTCAGGTTCCCACTGCCCAAAGTTGCATCAATGTGTTTTTGAAGCTGGGCACCCTGCATTCCAACAACATAATATATATTGCTTCCATCAGATAAAAGAAAAATAAACCTTTGACAAAGTAAAAAGATACAAATCACAGTACTAAGTAACCATAAGGAATTGAATTGAGGTGTATATATATATATATATATAAGTTATAACACCAACCTTGCTTCCTGATGGAGCACTCTTTTTAGGCCGAAATGTCTTTTGGTTTCTGCACAATCAAAGATGGAATTCAGGGGAAAAAAAAGAGTTAACGTCTTCCAAATTCAAACAAAGAACAAAGTAAGAATTTTGATATGTCTCAAAGGCAAGAAACAACAAGAATAAATAACCCTTTTGTCTGATCCCACATAATTTGTAAATAATAAGTAAACAAAACCACATATCTAATTTGCAATTTTGATTGATGCCCATGTAGCAGACACCTCTAGCAAGGCCAAATATAACAGAGCTATGGTGGGAAAAGCTCTCTGATTTAATGATGCAACCAAGAACGAAAAAAAAGGTTGAATTCTATCGAATTCATGATCCTGAAAACAGATTATGATCGACTGAATGAAAAGGAAAAAAAGAAGAATTAATTTTCAACATATGGGATTTAAAATTGAGATCCTAAGCAAAACAAACCTGCTTCCCAGGCCAAAGAGACTCATCGTGTTTCTGTCTGTCTCACCCCTCTCTCTCTGCAGAATCCAAGGCGATAATACAGGCCCAATTCGAGACGAAAGAAGGAATATATATACAGAGCCAGACTATATATGAACATTTATCTATATATATTAGAGAGAGAGAGAGAGTTAGTCTCTCTCTCCCCACCTCTTTCTGCTTGACCTCGCTCATGCCAGTCTGTCATTTACAGCTTAGACTGAGAGAAAGAGAGAGAGCCTTGTCTTCCTTTCTTTTCCATTTGATTGCCAACCTGCTAACCTGGCTCATTCTCCTTATTTCTTTCTCATTACTCTCTTTCTTTATAGGTATGTAAAATAACATATATTATGCATGTACATTGTTCATGGTCAAATTAAGACTCCTTCAACTGGCCAAATGAGGAAAAAAATTATGATCCTAATGAGGTGGCACTTAATAATGGTTACGAGCAAGCTTCTTATGTTACGCCCTGTCAACTGTTGATGTAAGTTGATTCTAAAATAGGTCTCACATACCATACATCAACAACTAATGGTCGTTAGTGCGTAAATTGAGCATAAAATGGTTGGCGGTATCTAAATCATAATCGCTTTAATCCTAATGATTGGGAATTTAGCATAATTAAAGAGGATCATCCTTGGTGATTGGTACTAAGATAAGATTCATTAGAAAAAGAAAAGTAGAGTGGCAAGGTGAAGTTTGTGACTCAAGGATAGAGAGAGATGGAGATAGAGAACCAGATTCAGCAACTAAATAAGGTGATTAGGTCGTGAGAGAATTTTAAATGTGAGGGAGGGGTGGGGCCAAGAAATGATAATAAGATATATATGCATCTTAGCTGTATTTGTACTGGCATAATATCAAGATGCATATCGAATTTAATTTGCCCAATCAAGTTGTGTTGGAACTGGACCATGTCCTATAAATCAATTATTTATGCACAAACTTGGTTTTAAATACAAATAAGTTATAGCTTCAGCTTGAAGCCTAGAAATCGATGACCTGTCATGCACCAACTCCTTGGGGTCTTATCGAAATGGGACACTTCAATTTTATATGTGAACATATCAAATTAGCTGCTTAAAAAATTGCGGAATAATATCCTTAATTTTGGAAATGGATTAGTGATACGTGACACGTTTACCATCCAGATATTAAATTGTTGTTAACATTTACATGCGCCAAAAATTTAATTTTTATTTCCGAGTTTTTACTTATATTTTATTTTGAAAAATTAAAAGAACGAGAGAGGGTTCGTGTTCTGATTTTTCTAAATGAGTGATCATAATATAATTTTGAACTGAAAAAAATGGTGTTGTTGACACTTCCCGCCATCTCGGAGCTCTATTTACCGTTATAATAAACGGATTTTCAAACTCCCAAGCTCAATACAAGTTTTGAACAATGAAAGAGTCCAAAGAAGCACACGCACCATCCTCATTATTACAGGCCTAACCCAATACGCCAAAACAAACCCATCTACCACTTTGGGCCTTCTTCTGCTCACCCGTCATCATCACCTTTCACCTTTCTCCTGGTGCTGTACTTGGTTTTTTTCTTTTTCAAGTGGTGCGGTACTTGGTTTGGTTGGTGCTTAAAGATTTGGATTTTTGTTTTTCTGATATGGATGTGTTGATGCATTGTTGTTTTCAAAAATTAGGTTTTACCCAATGGTTTTCCGGAAACTTGACAATGCAAGGGAGATGGGTGTTTGATGAAATTACTTGAAGTTACGAACTTGATGTTGTTCTCATGGAAAGTGACTCAGAAAAAGTGATTGAAAAGTGTCCAAAAAAATGATGCTTCTTGATAACCGTAGTGCATTTTGTTGTAGAGGAGATGGAAAATGTGATTGGATAACTGGTTTTGGCTTGCATTTGGGTTATTCTGCACAAATTAAGCATGGATTGATAATTAACCTACTTATTGAAGTCTTCTGGAGGAATTGTGAGGAAAAAATTTGAAAAATCTTGTACGATTGTAAGGTGTTAACTTTGCCAATCACACGTCAAATTTGACAAATAAATGGGATTTTTCTGATTATGGAAGATGGTGAGAAAGAACAATTCTTGGTTGGCAACACCCATAAAGAAATCTGGACCATACAAATTAATTGATAGGGTTATTGAGAATACAATGTGCATGTGTGTGATTAGAATCGTTTCCATACTCCAAACTATTACAAGATATGCATTTATAGTATTCATCTTAAGATGCAAATAAGAAAAGGGTTCAAATAATAAAAACTTCCACAACTGGCCTGAACTCTAATTAATCCTGCAGTTACAAGCCTTCTCAATCACAGAAAGGAAATAAAAATGGACATGGACATGGAACAAAAAAGAAAGAGACAATCTTAGAGAGTCTGAAAATGGCGCATCAGATTGCCGTCCTTGAGGCTTGAGCACATGGGAGAAGATATTATGGGGGCACTGACCTGAACATTAAGCGCGCACACAATAAAACTTCTACAATCATACAATTAAAACGCCACTGACCTGAACTCTAATTAATCCTGCAGTTACAGGCCTTCTCAAACACAGAAAGAAAACCAAAATGGACATGGACATGACATGGAACGAAAAAGAAAGAGACAATCTTCTAGTGACATTGCTTTTGGCATCTCAAGAGAGAGACCTTAATTAATTAGTACCACCAAGAACACCCTTCAGTTTCTTTATCTGAGCAGGGTCAAGGAAAGTAGTCTGAGCTATTAATTTGGTAGCCAAATCGTTTTTGAACAAAGCGAAGTCCAGAATTTGGAGACCCGGGCTTGCACTCCCGAAGCTAGCAAATGCAAGGGCTGGAGCCTCACCTCCATTGACTTGGAAGTGCAACAGCCCCTGAGGGAAAACCATAATGTCACCCTTCTCAAGAGTTTGCAGATAAGGTGTGTTATCTGAGGCAACAAACCCGGCGCAGATTGTCCCTTCGGCGACAATTAGGACTTCTGAAGCTCCAGGGTGTGTGTGAAATGGGACAACTCCGCCAACCGCCAAGTCTAGACGGGCGATGGAAATGCCGAGGCCATTGACACCAGGAAACTGTGCAACAAATGCAGGGGTGACTGCAGCTTTGATGATGTTACTGGTGTTACCAGCAATGCCTAGGCCCGAGAACACAAAATCATTTACTTTAACAACTGCAGGCTTTTTGCAAGAGAAACCTGCAGGGCCTTCAGGAGCTGCTAAGTCTGCAACACAGAAGTCTTGCACAGCAGCATTGGAGGAGGAGAGGAGGAGAAAAAATGTGAACAAGATAGGGAAAATCATCGTTGCCTGGCGCAATAGGTGTGTGGTGGCTGTAGCTTTCTTTTCTTCAAGGTGTGCAAGTCTTGATAAGAAAATTGGGATCATATATAGTGGGATAATGCAAATATCTTGAGCTATTGCAATTGGTTGTTGAGAATATGCTACCCATGTATTCACATGTATGGCAATGCTAAACGTATACGATGGGGGAAAGGACAGGTTTCAAGCTGTGAAGCACATGAGTATGATATTTTTCTCAGATAACAACAAGGAGCTTCTTTTTGTTTTGGGTTATTGATCGAATGCTCCCCCAATTTTTGACCCAATATCATTTTGGTCTACCAATTAAAATTTTCATTTCAATAGTCCTTCAACTCTTTATTTGGTATCAAAATGTTAAAAACTATTAATATTACCATTAAATTGAGGGGTAAAATTGTTCATATGAATTAAAATATTAATAAATAATTAGAAATTGAAGGAACCTATTATAAAACTTAGAAAATTGAAAAAATTGAATCTCACCATCTACTGTAGTCCACTCACCAGCCATATGGTTTTATTATTATTATTTTTTCTCTTCCTCTGGACTTTCATCGCGCGGCTGGTGGGAAACTTGCACCACTAGCAAACAAGGACCTGCAAGCCCATTTCCATGGATGTCATGGGGTCCGCCACTGCCTCCAACCACCCTCTGATTCCTACGACTTCGTACGCTAATTTCCCCTAGTCGTTGGATCCAAGCAAAACCGGTCTCTCTGTTTTGGTGTTTCCAACTCGGCTCGCGGCTCTGATTGTCCCTTCTGAGGCAAGTGAGAGGTTCACGACCACATGGTTGGCTGCAACGGCTGCAAGCTCGGCTTTCACCTCGCATGTGCCGAAATGCGCGGCCGCCAAGCCATGAATTTGGAGGAATGAGAATGTGAGGAGTGTACGGACAGTGGGGTTAGGAGCAAGTGCTGGCCGCTTGGAGTTTTTTTTTAATTGGCCGCTTGAAGTTAAGTTCAAGCAGATTTTGCAATATTTTACTTTAATTTTTAATGGCTTATTTATAAATATGCCCCATGTGCTTTCAAAATAGTCTCAAATTACCACATGTTCCTTAAAATGTCTCAATATACCACTTATACTTTCAATAAGTGTCTCACATTAGCTATTCCGTTAAATTTGAGAGAAATGCCGTTAGCTGATGTGGCTCTCACTTCTATTCAATCTCTTAACAAGGGAGAGGAAGGGTTAGTTAGGTTGAGAAAATGGGGCATTTGGGAGAACGGTTGAGGGAATTTGATTTTGGGGTTTTAGATTTGGGAAAAAATGGGGAATTTGATTTAGGGATTTCAGATTTGGGAGAAGAAGGAATAGCATTTGAAATTCCCTCAACCTAACCTTCTTCTCCCAAATTCCCCCTTTTCTCAACCTGACCAACCATTCATTTCCCTTGTTAAGAGACTGAAGAGAAGTGGTGGCCACATCAGCTAACGAAACTTCTCTCAAATCTGACGGAATAGCTAATGTGAGACACTTATTGAAAGTATAGGTGGCATATTGAGACATTTCAAAGAACATGTGGTAATCTGAGACTATTTTGCAAGCATAGGGGACATATCTATAAATAAGCCATTTTTAATTACACTTTTTTTTCCAACCAAAAAAATGCTTTATTAATATTTTAATCTATATGGACTATTTTACTCTCAATTTAACAATAAAATTGACAGAATTTGACAGTAGGACCAATTTGATACTAAATGGCAAGCTGAAGGACCATTGAAGTGAAAAATATAGTTTGTGGACCAAAATGTGACTGGAGCAAAAATGAAGGGACCATTCCGATTAATAACCCTTTGGTTTTTGACAATGCAGTACTAAAGGTCATATAAGCAAAACTACCGCCCTATGGTTTCAGAGTTAACACTAACCGTGATGAAGCAGGCATGAGTTCCCGAATCTTTCGACGTTTGAGTACAATCCCATGTAGTAGTTTAAAATTTTTTGCCCCCAAAGTGATAATTTGTTAGCTTTTTCCCATCTTTGTTCTATAGCTATGACCAATCAAACAGATGAAGTATATATTCAGCATATGCTGCAACCATTTTCCTGAATTGATCAATACATAACAAAATATATAGGCTGAAGGTTGTGTTTTAAGATTTGAAGTCCAGCAGGAGAAGCCGAAAAATGGTGAGCAGATTGTGGTCCTTGAGAAAATGGGGAAATATATTCATGGGAAGCCATTTTGACAGCTAAAAAATGCCAGAGGAATGGGAATTCTGTGGATATCAGAAATTCCCCTTCTTGTAGGGTTCTTGGATTTCAATATAGGATGGTAAAAAGTCTTTTCAAATTCTGTCTCTTTGTGGTGTATCTCTACTAAGATTCTTCTAGAGTTCACCTTATCTTTACATGAATATGAGCCAATGATTACAAAAAAACAAAAAAGAAAAACAAATTTATATGAGCCAATGTAGAATAATGTAGGGACAATTAATTCTATCTCAATTATGTGTTATGACAATGGAAAAACTTATATTCATATAAAGATATAGACAATCCAATCTCAATTATGTTATGTTATTAAGTAATTTTTTTGTCCTTAACCAAGTTGACAGAGAAAAATTAGGGAGTCCCAAGTGCATTGCTCTTACACCAGCACCATGTACACCCGCCTTTGTAACACTTTCCCGGCTTATGGACGCCCATCTCCTTAATCTTAGTGATTAGGCATCCAGCAGAAACTTTATACACAAAGCAGTCTTCAACAATCATCCTCAATACCCTTAGCCCTTCCAGTGATCCCGTAGCCACGACGACGTCCTGATGAATTACTCGTTAAATTTAAGAAAAAAAACACTCTCACTTCACCTGGAGTCAGTAAAAGGTGTACAACGTAGACATCATAAGAAGAAATGAGCAAATATCACTTACATCAACGACAAGAATACCACCTGCCACCTCCTCATCCTCAAAGTCCTGCATATACCATGAACAACATGAATACCACCTGCGACTTTCTCAAGGTCCCGCATTCCAATTATATATTGTGAATTGAAAGTTAGAAAAACAGCTGGAAGAAGAAGTAAATTAACATGTATGTACCTTTATGCACAACATGGTTTAAAATTCAAATCACTTTATGCACCTCTATATAGGAACCATCGGGACCAAAAAGAAGTGTTTCCAGTTCGGAATGTTGTTCCTGCACAAAATATAGATTAGACCGAAGGCTCATATCACTTGCCTAATGCTCACATTAATTCCAAATTTGATAAAAATTATGAAGATCAAGCAAAAGCTATAACACCATGTTACAGTGCTGAAGTTAAGAAGTACGCCACTTTACGGTGTGCAGTGAGGAAATAATACACAGCTGTTTAATTGTTTTTGCTAGATGTTTTTCTAACTGTTGGCAATATAATTGGGGTGCAGGCACTTACTGGCAGGTTGTAATGTTGTTCTTGCTGAGGTAAGTGTTACGGTTGCTTTGTGATTTTGATGGCTACATTGCTTGCACATCTTGTTCCGTCTAATATTTTTAATTTGCCAGTAAACTTTCAGTGTAAGGAGGGCTTTATTTTAGCTATAGGCACATTTGAAGGATTAAGGTTGATGAGGACATTCGTGAAAGACTGCATTGTTTACAAGGTTTCCCCACGAACCCTTATCCGTCGGGTTAGAGGTGTGGGTCGTATGGCTGTTTACGGTAATCTGCGTTATATCTCTGGTGACGGCTTTGAGTGCAAGGAATGATTTTGGAGCCGTTGCCTTCTTTTCTCTGTGAATTATGTATTCTATATATGGGGTCGAGAGTAGTATTGAACATTAGTATTAAACAATTTCCTCCGTTCAAACATTATTTTGGTATATATAGTTACCAACTTTCCATATTATCCTTATTTTTTCAAATTTTTTTCTTAACAATACGATATTGTAAACTACTCTAAAATACGGGGAGGGAGATTTGAGCTCAGGTGCAACTGGGTAGACACTGCTAATGCATATGCTCCTTATTTTCGAATCTATTATTTGATTAGTTCGGGGTTTTAGATTATATTATATCATTCTTATTTCTTGATTGACAAAGCAGGTTATCTTAATAATATAGATATTACAACGAATCTGGACCTGGAGATGCATTGTCATCTTAATTAAGATACAAATAGAGGGGGCATTTGCCTTCAACACAATGATACTTCTACAAGCATACAAAAAGCACGAACTAGAGTACTGTTTTACTAGTAATGCAGAAACTGCCACTGGGCAAAACAATCCTAAACTTACAGACCTTCTCAATCACAACAAGAAAACAAAGGGACATGAAATAAAAGAAAGATTCCATCTTTAGTGACCTTCTTCCTCTTCGGTATCTCAACAGACCTTAATTAGTGCCACCAAGAGCACCCTTAAGCTTCTTTATCTGAGAAGCATCAAGGAAAGTAGTCTGCGCTATCAATTCAGTAGGTAAGTCATTTTTGAAGAGTGCAAAGTCCAGAATCTGCAGACCAGGGCTTGGACTGCTGAAGCTAGGAAATGCAAGGGCCGGAGTGCCACCTCCATTCACTTGGAAGTGCAATAGTCCTTGAGGGAACACCATAATGTCACCCTTGTTAAGAGTTTTCAGATAAGGTGTGTTATCTGAGGCAACAAACCCGGCAATTATTGTCCCTTGGACAACAAGTAAGAGTTCTGAAGCTCCGGGGTGAGTGTGAAAGGGGATAACTCCACCCGGAGCCAGGTCTAAACGAGCCAGTGAAATGCCAAGGCCATTCACACCAGGAAATTGGGCAGCAAATGCAGGGGTGACTGCTGCTTTGATGATATTTGTGGTGTTACCAGCAATGCCTAGGCCTGAGTACACAAAATCATTGACGGTAACTTTTGCGGGCTTTTTGCAAGAGTAGCCTGCAGGGCCATCAGGAGCTTTGTAGTCTGCAACACAGAAGTCTTGCACAGAGGCATGGGAAGAGGAGAGGAGGAGAAAAAATGTGAAGAAGATAGGGAAAATCATCTTGGCTGAGTGCAGCAGGTATTTGTTTAAGCCTTTTTGAGGTGTGCTTCTTGTAAAGCAAATTGGGATTTACATATATAGCGGGATAAAGTGAATATCTTGAACCATTGCAATTGGTTGGTAGGAATGTGCCCATATAGGACTCACATGTGGAAAGATGTTAAGCATATGCGATGCGGCAAACGACAGATTTCAAGCTGTGATGCATGTGAACATGATATTTTCTTCATATAACAACAAGAACCCTCTTTCTGCTTTTGAAAATGCAGTAACAGCAAGATCTTACTAAGAAAACTACTGTCCTACGGTTTCAGAGGTATCACTAATTAATCATGTTGCATATCTAACAAGAGAATCCAAGGTTTTGTTTTATGATTAAAAGTCCTTGAGAGTCTGAACATGGCACATCAGATTGCGGTCCCTGAGGTTTGAGCACACGGGAGAAACACATTATGGGGGCATAAGAAGACATTTTGACAGCTAAAAGGAGGCAGGAAAATGGGAATGTGTGGCTATGAGAAGTTCCCCTTCTTGCAGGGTGCTTGGATTTCATTATTGAGAACTGTAAAGTCTTCTCAAATTCTGTCTCTTTGTATGTCTTAGCAGCTGCAATATTCCTCTAGAGTTGAGTCAATGTAGAAACTTATATTACAGATTACACATCGTGCTTTGAGCTTCATGCACGTAATATCAATGCCTCAGTTGAGCTTTCTCACTAATATGCTTTATAGCAGTGGATTTTCAAAATAATGCCTCTATAAATTATGCTACATTCTATTTACCAACATTTACTGTCAATTTTTTTTTACACAGATTTGGCTTAGAGACAAAGGAAATATGGCGGTAACTTTCTCTTTTGGTCATAATCTGTGGTTAATTTGAGTTCAGTTACTTCAGTACTCAGTTGCAGAAAGTAAAAATGAGAAGGAATCTTTTCTTTTGCCTAGGTCTAAAATCTTATATTTTGCGTGTGTGGTGTTCATAGAAGCTTTCAAGATAAGGTTATGAGCTTTTAGGATAACGATCAGCAGGGTGTAGCCTTCCATCTTTCCTTTCAGCCAACAAATACAAAAGATCCGTACAGAATTTTGTTTGTGAAGTTGTCCAAAACACTATGATATGTGCCACTGATTCTAAATACAAAAAAATATAGATACAATAGTATAGAATGAGTTATATATCAACAGTACATTATACAATTCTGAGTGAAAGAAGAAAAGTACATATAAAATTCTTTGCATGTAAAGAATCTGAAGATCAAGATTTAAACACAGAATGTCATGCTTAAATAGAAAAAAAGGTTATGAGCAACACCCAGAAACCAAATCACCAAAGCTAAATTCAAACCAAAAACCAGAAAAGGGTTTTGCCCATTTCTCATGAACCAAATCACCAAAAGCTAAATATGAACTTAAATGGATGAGATTTGAGGATTTGAAGGAATGAGAGAAAATGATGGGACAGTCCTCCAATAAAGCATGAGGTTCATGAAATTTCATTACATTAGAAAATAAAGCTTCAAAGGGGAAAATGATAAATAAGTTTTTGGTATTTCCTGTTTGTTCAAATAAAAAAAGAAAAAAAAAGGGGATAGATTGAATGGTTGGATGAATGAGAAGATTGAGCATTGTGCAAATCTTGTTTGCAATACTGGTTTCCTTAATTATGTTAAGTGAAAAGTAATATGAAAATAAATTAAATATCAATCTCTTTTTGTTATTTATTGGACAATATGGGTAAAGTCAAAATGTCGAAAGAAAAAAAAAAGCTCATAAAGAAGAAAAAGGAGGTCCAGTAAAGTGACTAGGCAATATCGAATTAAATTAAATATGTATAGAAAGAAGAATGGCAAAATCTAGCAAAATAAAAGGAAAAGGAAGAACAAGAATTGTGGGAACCTAATTTGAAGCAAACTCTAGGTCAAATATTTCTTTCCATTTGGGGATTATTTGATTTGAGGATTCTTGCCTTGAATTAGGGATTTGATTCTCATTAAATCCCTAATTGATATCTCCTAAAATCAGAAAAATAATTCTTTTCCCAACAAGGATTATTTTTCTCCAAACCCTACAAGCCTTTATAAATACAAGAGTAAGCCGTTCGAAGCTCACAAAAACTCTGCAAAAATATATTCCTTGTCGCCTCCTCTCTCTTGTACCTAAGGCTCCAGCGGCCCTGTTTACATCATAAACACATCTCCGTATCCTCTTTAGCTATTGTTTCTTTTCTTCTTGTAGTTGCCTGTTGACAATGTCTTTTGAAGATGGTAGCAAGTCACCAAGCTCTCAGGTGCCTTTGTATTTATAGGGAGGCTCCCAAGTGTACAGCAAGAGGTTCGTGGCTAACCTGCATCGCGTTACGACGGAAGCTCAGTTCCAAAAGTGGCGGGCTGCTTATACTTCTGCCATTCCAGATGACGTGCATGTCAAGCTAGCGAAGCCTTGAATTGACGACATGCCTTGTGTGGATGCGAATGATCCTGATGCTAGGATCATCACCTTCTGTCCCTTTTATTTTTCCTTAGGCTTCACATTCTCGTTGTCAAAGCTTTTCAAGGATGTGTTCTGCACCATGGAGTGTGCTCCAAGTCAGTGTACTCCGAACGTTTACCGAGCAATCATGTGTTTTGAAAACCTGAGTCGTTTCTTTAAGTTGGAGCTGATGGTGCAAGAGTTCTTCTACTTTTTCGAAGTGAGGCGCTTCGAGAAGTATGCCCAAGTCCGCATCTGCAATGTCAAGATGTTTTAGTCAGGGCGTCCGCTAACTTCCAACATGTCGTCATGTCATACGTGATCTCCCTGACTAAAACTGTCAAACAGCTTGACATTGCAGATGTGGACTTGGGCGTACTTCTCGAAGCGCCTAACTTCGAAAAAGTTGAAGAACTCTCTCACCGTCAGCTCCAGCTTAAATAAACAACTCAGGTTTTCAAAACACATGATTGCTCAGTAAACGTTCGGAGTATACTGACTTGTAGCACACTCCATGGCGCAGAACACCTCCTTGAAAAGCTTTGACAACGGGAATGTGAAGCCCAAGGAAAAATGAAAAGGACGGAAGGTGATGATCCTAGCATTAGGATCATTCGCATCCACACAAGGCACATCGTCGGTTCGAGGCTTCGCTAGCTTGGCATGCACTTCATCTGGAATAGCAGAAGCATAAGCAGCCCACCACTTTTGAAACTGAGCTTCAGTCGTAATGCGGTGTAGGTTAGCCACGAACCTCTTGCTGTACACTTGGGAGCCTCCCCACAAATACGAAGGCACCTGAGAGCTTGATGACTTGCTATCATCTTCAAAAGACATGGTCAACAGGCAACAACAACAAAAAAAAAAAAAGAGGAAAAAATTCGAGCTGCTTGGACCAGCCCAAGCTGAATGGGGGCAGCCCAGTCTGCCACATCCTCAAGACCCAGCCAGCTCGCAGCCCAGCCCCAGCTCCAGCACGGAGGCCCAAGTCAGGCCTGGCCCGCTGGCTCCAACACCCGCATGCTCAGCCCAAGGCTCACACAAGGCCCAGAGCCAACATGCGCAGCCCAAGACTCATGTGAGGCCCGTCGTCTCCTTGCCCAAGCTCCAGCTCGTGGCCCGTAGCCATGCGAAGGCCCAGCGTCTTCTTCCCCAGCGCAAGCCCACTTCGCACACCAGGCCTGGCGCCTCCCTGCTTCCACTTCGAGCCTAGCTCATGCAGGCTCAAGCCTGCCAGCCTTCCAAACCTCCAGCAATGCACGCAGGCCCTAGCTTGCCTACCCACAAAGCTGCGCAGCCCTTCCAAACCTCCAGTCATACTCCAGGCCATAGACGCACCCCCCGCGGCTCCAATTACCAACTAGAAGGCACGGTTCTAGCTGCCAAAAGTCAGAAATAAAAGAAAATATATGCATTCCAAGCTGAATTACCTTGGATGTGCGGCAAAGATAAAAATCCCAAGCAAGTTGGAACGATTCTCTCACTGAAAAAATTGGAGGATCAGATTTTGATATGAAGAATAATTTGGAGGAGCTCTATATTTATAATGATCAAAATTTCTTGACCTATAAGGAATCTCAAGTCCATTCCAACTTGGTATTCAGAAAATTGGCAAGTCAAAGACCTCCTCCGAGCAGGAAGTCCAGTCCAACAAGTCAATCCACATCTCCTATATGCCACCACACGTCATGCAGAAGCTAAGGGACATTTGTGGAAACCTAATTTTAAGCAAACCTATGTCAAATATTTCTTTCCATTTGGTGATTATTTGATTTGGGGATTCTTACCTTGAATTAGGGATTTGATTCTCATTGAATCCCTAATTGATTTAAATCTTCTAAAATCAGAAAAATAATTCCTTTCCTAACAAGGATTATTTTTCTCCAAACCCTAACCCTACGAGCCTCTATAAATACGAGACTATGCAAGGCATGAGGTAAGGCATTCGAAGCTCACAAAAACTTTGCAAAAATCTCTTCCTTCCCACCTCATTTCTCTCTCTCTCTCTTTTACCTAAGACTCTGGCGGCCTTGTTTACACCATAAACACATCTCCGTACTCTTTTTAGTTATTGTTTCTCTACGAATCAATTGAATTAACTTAGGTATAAATGGCCTTTAGCCAACACCCCCGGGTGTGGTCCTCTTATTCGAATTTATTTTGCAGGGAAAAAGAGACGACGAAGAGGAAGATGAATCTTAGAGAATATTCATGTGGGACGAAAAAAGCGCTCCCACAGGAATGATAGTATCCACAGAGAAATCTGTCCATAGGATCTTAATTACTGCACCTCCCTGAGTTAACATTCCAAATTTTCCATCTTTTTACAAACTTTTGCTCACTGATTTGAAGGGGAAAATCCCCATCCAATTGTTGTACATCTTCAGCTGTGTCTGACTTGTGTCTCCTCATAAAAGAAAATCTGAGGAAAAGTTAAACATTTAGAATACAACATTAAAACCAGGCAAGCATCATGGATTAGTGGTAAGGATTAAAGTCAGCAAATCCAGTCTCAAAACAGGCATACTAATTGAGTACTTCTATCAGTACATATATGGAATGGAGTCTAAATTTGACCCAGGGTTGAAGTTATTTAAGGTAAAGGGACCTCATTTTATCATCTCCATCAGGTAATTACCTAATTCCCTCTGGGCACTTGGGGTTGTGTTAGCTTGATTACATTGCTAATCCCATTTCTTAATGATCTTTTTGTTGGATCTAGTGGTTCCGTAACATGGTGTTAGAGTTTTGGTTGGAGGTCTTGGGATCGAAATCTCCAATCCGTAACTATGTTTTTTCCCTTTTTGAAATTATCCCAAGGGATAAATTCACAATAGTTTTAATAGTAAGTAAATTTTACAGGGTTGTTATTTTCTGGATTCTACATTAACACACTTTAATCATTCGCCTTTGCATATCAATATCAAATTAATCTAATTAGAAACATTGGACATTCTTGACAGAAATTATTTACTTATGTACACTAATCCAATACTAATCACCAGGCACTGAGTGATCCAAAGTGATGGAAGTACTGCATTGGATTGCACTCATTCTGTCCATTTTAGCAACCATTCACAACCATATAGGCCTTGTCTTCAATCACATTGCTGTTGGCAATAAGGGTCATTCCTGTTTCCTTGGCCGAGCACGTTTTGCCTGTCGTGAAGTGTCTACAAAACGTCATCAATGACAAAAACTTAGATGGTATTAAGTTGACCACTGTTTTGTCAGGGACTGCATTAGCATCATCATATCCGCCTTCAAATGGCGCATTCAAACCAGAGGGAAGCAATGTTATGAGTGCCATTCTTGCATTTTTATTGGCACGAGAAAAGAGACGACGAAGAGGAAGATGAATCTTAGAGAATATTCATGTGGGACGAAAAAAGCGCTCCCACAGGAATGATAGTATCCACAGAGAAATCTGTCCATAGGATCTTAATTACTGCACCTCCCTGAGTTAACATTCCAAATTTTCCATCTTTTTACAAACTTTTGCTCACTGATTTGAAGGGGAAAATCCCCATCCAATTGTTGTACATCTTCAGCTGTGTCTGACTTGTGTCTCCTCATAAAAGAAAATCTGAGGAAAAGTTAAACATTTAGAATACAACATTAAAACCAGGCAAGCATCATGGATTAGTGGTAAGGATTAAAGTCAGCAAATCCAGTCTCAAAACAGGCATACTAATTGAGTACTTCTATCAGTACATATATGGAATGGAGTCTAAATTTGACCCAGGGTTGAAGTTATTTAAGGTAAAGGGACCTCATTTTATCATCTCCATCAGGTAATTACCTAATTCCCTCTGGGCACTTGGGGTTGTGTTAGCTTGATTACATTGCTAATCCCATTTCTTAATGATCTTTTTGTTGGATCTAGTGGTTCCGTAACATGGTGTTAGAGTTTTGGTTGGAGGTCTTGGGATCGAAATCTCCAATCCGTAACTATGTTTTTTCCCTTTTTGAAATTATCCCAAGGGATAAATTCACAATAGTTTTAATAGTAAGTAAATTTTACAGGGTTGTTATTTTCTGGATTCTACATTAACACACTTTAATCATTCGCCTTTGCATATCAATATCAAATTAATCTAATTAGAAACATTGGACATTCTTGACAGAAATTATTTACTTATGTACACTAATCCAATACTAATCACCAGGCACTGAGTGATCCAAAGTGATGGAAGTACTGCATTGGATTGCACTCATTCTGTCCATTTTAGCAACCATTCACAACCATATAGGCCTTGTCTTCAATCACATTGCTGTTGGCAATAAGGGTCATTCCTGTTTCCTTGGCCGAGCACGTTTTGCCTGTCGTGAAGTGTCTACAAAACGTCATCAATGACAAAAACTTAGATGGTATTAAGTTGACCACTGTTTTGTCAGGGACTGCATTAGCATCATCATATCCGCCTTCAAATGGCGCATTCAAACCAGAGGGAAGCAATGTTATGAGTGCCATTCTTGCATTTTTATTGGCACGAGGATCACCCCTTATGATCAATGTGTATCCTTACTTTGCCTACTCATCTGACCCTACCAATATACACTTGAACTACGCTCAGTTGACTGCAACTAGTCCCGTGGTTCAGGACGGGCCTTGAGCTATTATAACCTGTTTGATGACACGGTGGATGCTTTTTTCGCAGCAATGGAGAAAGCGGGAGGGGGCGTTGTTGGTGTTGTGGTGTCTGAGAGTGGTTGGCCTTCTGATGGGAATGGAGATTTCACCACTCCAGAACTTGCAGGGACATATAACAGGAATTTCTTCAAGAACATAACCTCAAAGGCAGGGACACCAAAAAGACCATGGTGCTTACATTGAAGCCTACATTTTTGCCATGTTCAATAAGAAGAATCAAAAACCTAGTGGCGTGGAGCGGTATTTTGGACTTTTTTTATCCAATCATGCCGCCTGTTTATCGTGTGTTTTAAATCAAGACACAGAAAGTTTCAAGTCAAATTATGTATCTATAATGTAATAAAGACGTGAGTGATCTTGAAATTTTGGATGAACAATCAATTTCCAATAGTATCTATGTTGGTAGCAATACAAAATTGCTTCATCATTGTTGGGATATTGTGATATTCTTGATGCCTTATCATTATAATTTCATGTTGTTTCATTATCTTTCTTTCTTTTTGTTTTTTGTTTCAGTATCTCTCGGAAATAGCAGAGCATTTGGATTCTGGTAAAATGAAGTTGGATTAGAGGAATCAAAGAAATGAGAGGAAAGGGTAGGAGGAAAAGGAGGGTATCTTTGATTGCCTCCTCACATGTGGGGTTATTTAAGCCTAACATTTTGGGTGACGTGGGACGTGGGGCTCAACATGTGGACATCATGCTTTGATATCGTATCAAAATATGAGCATCCAACCCAAAACTAATCGTATCAAAATATGAGCATCCAACCCAAAACTAATCGACAATGAATTAGTAATTCAATTCCCCGATATGGGAGGATCCTCAAATAAATGCAGCATAAGGTTTCATGAAGTATTACAACATCGAGTTTCGTTAACTTGGTAGTCAAGTATCATGTTCGATATCATTTCGCATATCAAATTTAAAGTTGACCTAGAGCTAGTGATTTTCTTATTTACACTGGAAATCCGATTTTTTTGATAGAATCGTTTCTAAAGAAAATCAAATCAAATCATTATAAGCGGTATAATATAAGCCTGAACATTTATGGAAGGAGTGAAAAAACCTTACGAGGGCAAAATGTTTTCATTTATTAAAGCAATCACAGAAGAAGATACCCTCGCACTCCAGAATCAATATTTTCATCATTATCAAAGTAATATCTACCTGTAAATTGCTCAAGTTTGTCTGGATTCATTGTATCTGCTAGCTGTTCATAGCTTTGCACTCGTAAATTGCTTAAGTTTAGGGATTTAATTACTGCCATAAAATACTTAATTTTAGGGATTTAATTACTGCAGTGAATTGCTTAAGTAAATGCATTTACTTGCTATTATTGGTCAACTCTTGTAAATATAAAATCTCCCTTCTATGAGATGAATGATACTCAGAAAATTCACAGCCTCTTTGGACCGACTGCTAGCTTCTTTTGAGGTACATACTGCTAGCTCCACACTTTTTGCCTTTTTTTTTTTTGGTCACTCGTTAATTTATTTATATGTCTACTACTGCAGGTGTAAATATTAGCAGGCACTCCGTAAGCAGAAAGTGATGGCAGCAGTGCCTTGGGTTGCACTCATTCTGTCGTTTGTAGCAACCATCCACAACCATATAGGCCTTGTGGAAGCTTCAGCTAACATAGGTGTTTGCTATGGAATGTTAGGAGATGACCTCCCTGCTGCTACAGAAGTGGTTAATCTGTACAAAACAAACGGTATCGGCAAGATGAGGCTCTTTGATCCTAATCCGGCCGCACTTGAAGCACTGAGAGGGAAAGAAATTGATGTCAGTCTAGGCATTCGAAACGAAGACTTGCCCCAATTGGCAGGAAGTGTAGATGCTGTGAACTCATGGTTTGCAACCAATGTAGAGCCCTACCTGAATGACATTGTCTTCAATTACATTTCTGTTGGCAATGAGGTTATTCCAGGGTCCTTAGGCATCTATGTTTTGCCTGTAATGCAGTCTCTACAGAAAATTCTCGACGATAGAAACTTGGCTGGTATTAAGGTGTCCACAGTTGCGCCAGGGTCTGCCTTAGGAGTTTCATTTCCACCTTCAAGTGGCGAGTTCACACTAGAGGCAAGCAGCGTCATGAGTGGCATTGTTGCATTTTTAGCACAGCAAGGATCACCCCTTCTGATCAATGTGTATCCCTACTTTGCTTATGCATCAGACCCTGTTAATATTCGCTTAGACTACGCTCAATTTACCGCAACAAGTCCAGTGGTTAAGGATGGGGAGTTGAGCTATTATAACCTGTTTGATGCCGCAGTTGATTCTTTTCTGGCAGCAATGGAAAAAGTAGGCGGGGCAAATGTCGATGTGGTGGTGTCTGAGAGTGGTTGGCCTTCTGATGGGAATGGAAATTTCACCACTCCAGAACTTGCAGGGACGTATAACAGGAACTTCTTGAAACACATAACCTCAAACGTTGGGACACCAAAAAGACCTGGTGCTTACATTGAGGGGTACATTTTTGCCATGTTCAATGAGAATCAGAAACCTGAAGGTGTGGAGCAGCATTTCGGACTTTTTCATCCTAACATGCAACCTGTTTATCCTGTATTTTAAAGATTCAAGACCAAGCACATCAGCTATCTTAGCCTAGTGGTAGTTCTCTTCCCAAAATCATATTAGGTCTAAAGTTCGAATTCCCTCCCTACTCCCTCCCATCAACTTAGTATAGTGGTAGTTCTCTTCCCAACATAGTATTAGGTCCCAAGTTCAAATTATTTTCCCATTCATGACAAATCATGTATCGATAACATATCAATAAAGAGTTAATTATGCATTCAAACATCTTACATCTCTGTGTTTTTTTTTTCTTGTGAGTTATTTGACTTTGTATTTTTGAACATTACAACATTGACTGTTAAAGGTTTGGGTTGGTTTATACACAGTAACCAAATTATATTATCCTGCTCACTTGAATGGCTCTGAAATGATCTCTGTTCTTTTCTTTTTTATTTATCTCTGAACAAGTAATTTATTTATTTAAACCGGGTAATACAATATCCACAAAGAACAAGAAAAGTTTCGAAACCAAGAGAGTGGTTCCCCTTTCCCTTGCTTTGCTCTGAAAAGGGTAGTTTGTGTGTACCCAACAACAGGTTCTTGGGTGTAGAAAGTCTTCCTGTGTACTTGGTCAAGGGTGCATTAAGCTTAAATCTCAAAACCCAGTCAAGGTTTGAGATAAAAAGGCAACCATACGACACTAAAAGCATCCCAGCAACAAACATACCCTGCTAAGCTTTTCTTAAAGTCCTATCCAGCATGAAACCTGTTTATCCTTTATTTTAAGACCAGGAGTCCAGGACAGGACAGGTTTCATGGGAATTCATGAGTTCATGCAGAAAACCAAAGCTTCATAAGGGAAAATGGACAGCTAAACTTTTGAACCTTCTGTTTGTTCACAACATTTCCTTATTGGGTTGAAATTATAAAAAAACCCCAACACCCAAAACACTTTATGAACACACCCAAAACCCATCATTACACACACTCAAAACCCATTTATAAACACACCCAAAAAGTTGACTTTGGGGTTGATTTTGGGTGTGTTTCTATGTTTAAATAGTGCTTGGTTTTTTTTATAAATACATGTCTAGGATTGGGTTTATTTATAAATTTGTAAAAAAAATATAAGAGGAATGGTACAATGAATAACATGCATCCACAGAAAATTTTCCATTGGATTGTCTTAGTTAATTTGTGCACCTACATAGAACATAGGTTAGCATTCTAAAGCATTCCAAATTTGCTCTTTTCCAAAAAAGTTCATACTTATCTTAACCTCTACTTAATATATAATGCCAGATATGTAAACAAAACCTCATGTAGATGCTGTAGTTCACCTGTGTATTGTCTCTCAATTAGGACAGAACACCTAAAGCCAGACAAGCTTCATGGACGTAGACAGTAAGAAAACTCTAAGCCAGAAATTCCAGTCTCAAAACAGGCACATTAGTTGAACCTTGTACTTGTTACATAACACTTTGTTGGCATATATATAGGAGTGGACACTAGCAAATACTCAAGTTAGTTAAGGTAGACAGACTCCAATTTTCGTTATCTGGATCAGGAAGTCTAATCCTTCCTGCAGCAACCGGTGTGCACCATAAAGCCGATCAGTGTTCCTTGAGGTAGTATCTTCATGCTAGCTCCACACGTTTTGCTTTCTTGTGTGTCAAACATTAATTTATTAAGTGCACTTATGCAGGTTTAACAGGCACTCAGCAATCAGAAAGTGATGGCAGTACTGCATTGGGTTGCACTCATTTTGTCTTTCGTAGCAGCTAGTCACAACCGTATAGGCCTTGTGGAAGCTTCAATTGACATAGGTGTTTGCTATGGAATGTTAGGGAATGACCTGCCTTCCCCAACACAAGTGGTAAATCTCTACAAAACATATGGTATTGGAAAGATGAGGCTCTTTGATCCTAACCCAGAAGCACTCCAAGCGCTCAGAGGAAGCCAAGTTGATGTCAGTATAGGCATTCGAAATGAAGACTTACCCAGTTTGGCAGTTAGTCAAGATGCTGTAAACTCATGGTTTGCAACCCACGTAGAGCCTTACCTTAATGACATTGTCTTCAATCACATTACCGTTGGCAATGAGATTATTCCCGGGTCCTCAGGCAACTATGTTCTGCCTGTAATGCAGTATCTACAGAAGATTCTCGACGATAGAAGCTTGGCTGGTATTAAGGTGACTACTGTTGTCTCAGGGGCTGCCTTAGGAGTTTCATATCCACCTTCAAGTGGTGCATTCACACAAGAGGCCAGCAGTACTATGAGTGGCATTCTTCCGCTTTTAGCACAACGAGGATCACCCCTTATGATCAATGTGTATCCTTACTTTGCCTATGCATCAGATCCTGTTAATGTTCACTTAGACTATGCTCAATTTACTGCAACGAGTCCTGTGGTCCAAGACAGGACGTTGCGCTATTATAACTTGTTTGATGCCACAGTTGATGCTTTTATCGCAGCAATGGAGAAAGTAGGCGGAGCTAATGTCGATGTGGTGGTGTCTGAGAGTGGTTGGCCTTCTGATGGGAATGGAGATTTCACCACTCCAGAACTTGCAGGGACATATAACAGGAATTTCTTGAAGCACATAACCTCAAAGGCAGGGACACCAAAAAGACCCGGTGCTTACATTGAAGCCTACATTTTTGCCATGTTCAATGAGAATCAGAAACCTGATGGTGTCGAGCAACATTTTGGGCTTTTTCATCCTAACATGAAACCTGTTTATCCTGTATTTTAAAGATTCAAAACAAAATGTCTTTCATGTATTAATAAAGATTTAGTTACACAAACATCTCTAAGATTTTTTGTGAGTTTTCAACTTGATTTGAACTCTACATCTGAAAATTACAACACTGAGAATTTAAGGTTTGGGTTTTGGTTTATAAAGCAATAAGCAGATAAAACTACCTCAGAATGATGTCGCCTAAAATCATGAAACCAAATTTAACTACATTATTTATACCAAATAATACAATATCCAAAAGGTAAAAGTTAACATTTCCAAAACACAACAATCAGAGGCGGGAGAGTGGTTCCTCTTTCCCACTTGCATTGCTCAGAAAAGGGTAGTCTGTGTACCCAACAACAGGGTCTTGCGTGTAGAAAGTCTTCCTGTTATACTTGGTCAAAGGTGCATTAAGCTTCAATCTCAAAACCAAGTCAGGGTTCGAGATAAAAAGGCGACCATAAGACACTAAATCAGCATCCCCAGAAGCCACAGCATGAATTCCAAGCTCCCTAGTGTACCCACCACTAGCAACAAACGTACCGCGATAAGCATTTCTTAAAGTCCTCATAAACACAGCTTCCTCTTCATCACTGCCAGGTTTGCCAGATTCCGTTTGGCCATATGCTGCGTAACGGGGCTGAGTAACATGGAGATAAGTGAGTTTTGAGCCCCAGTATTGTTGAAGCTTGTTGAGCCTTTCAATCACTCCAAGGCCTAGGGTAAGTGGAGCAGAGTCAACTGCATCAAGGTGATCAATGGCTGGTGAGATTCTGACACCAACCCTATCAGCACCTACGGCTCCAACTACTGCTTGAACCACCTGAAGCAAGAATTTGCAACGGTTTGCAAGTGATCCACCGTACTCATCTGTTCGATCATTGATCCCATCTTTCAAGAATTGATCAATGAGGTAGCCATGTGCCCCATGAATCTCAATTCCATCAAAACCTACACATCATAAGATTCAAAATTAAAAGCACAAAGGTGACATGCGCTTGACAAAATCATTGTATGATTGAGAGAAACCGACCTGCTCTAATGGCATTCAAGGCAGCCTGTCGATAATGTTCCACCACTTGGAGGATTTCAGGGGTTTCTAAGCGTCTAGGCTTAGGGTAAGTGGCATGAGACGCATCCGGTAATAGAATTCTCCACCTCCTCGAAATGGGAACGTTGGTTGAAGATATTGGTGAACCCCCACCAGGTTGGTAAACTACATCAATTGACAAATTACAAGTAAACATGGTCACTGAAATGCTCCAAGCTTTAGACAAAAATTACTATAAGAATTGCCAAATAAAGGACTAGGGGAAGTTACCTTCATGAGAAGCACGACCTACATGCCAAAGTTGACAGAAAATAATGGCACCTTTGGCGTGAACGGCATCCACCACCTTCTTCCATGCCTCCACCTGTTCATCATTGTAAATCCCAGGAACATGTGGAAACCTGCATCCACCTTAACATTTAGTGTCACTAACTTTGTAAAATTCCCACTTCAAATAACTTTAAGCTATCTAGCATGTTACGTTGTCGGATTGTAAATCAAGTAAAATAATAGACCCGTCCGATTAACTAACAGCCTTAATTTATAATTTGATAAGTAAAATCCAGTAAATTATAAACATTGATTACTTATGGATGAGCAATTATAGGAAATTAGTTCCATCTAGTCAATATTTGCAAGCAAACAAGTTCTAGTTCTAGTTTTCAAGTCAAAGTCAACATTTTGGACCAAAGTTCTTAGACGAAAAGCTCCTTAAGCCCAATAGGTCCGAACTACACAAAGTGGGGCCCAACTTGACAAAGCTAATCATTGATGCATACGAAAGAGACATTTAGCAAAAAACTAAAATTACAAAATTACCCGGCGCTAGTGTCGGAGACCAAAGTGCCTTCGGTGATCAGAAAGCCGCCGTTGGTTGACCTTTGAGTGTAGTACTCGGCCAGCGCAGGCTGCGGCAAGCCGTTCAACGCTCGGCACCTCGTCATCGGCGCAAGCACCACCCTGCAAAGGTCAAATCCGTCAAAACACACCCCAAAGCTAAACAATTAAATGACAATTATGCCCTCCCGGATTTCTCCCCGCTTTTTTCAAATTCCCGACGAAATCGGAAGCACCAAGTGGGACCAGAGTTTCATGTCCGATGAAAGAAAAAGAGGAGCAGCTAACTCGACTTGATGCAGCCACGAAACACTGGATCAGGGATGACTGACCTGTGAGAGAGATTGAACTTGCCCATCTTGAACGGAGAAAAGAGAGTGGGTCCCTGAGATGAAGCCTCCGCCATTTTTAGTTCAGAAACCGATCTCAGATCAAACGATCGAAAGGCCAGAAATGAAGTGAGATCAAAGAAGAATAAAAGGAGAGAGCTTTTATAGGAGGAAGCAGTGGCGATCGGCTCGGCTATCAAGTGCCGTCTGCGATCCGACGGCTGTGGTCGGTTTCTGAAGTGTCACCGTGCGATGATGCTTTGGCTGCTCTTGTTAGTGGGATTTTAATGGTGGTGGTCGGCAACTGTGGGCGGGACCCACAGAGGGATGTTTCCATTGCAACGGCAATGAGATTCACGTGCGGATTTATTTATCTCCGGTGTCGTTTTGGTTTCTAACTTGGAATGTTTAAGACGTGTTTGACCGTCGAGCGTTGACTGGACTCGGGTGTTGACGATGCTGTAGTCGGGTCGGGTCGGGCAACGGCAGGAGATTGAGTTGGGTTTTGATTTTGATATTGGGCCAGTTACGCCCAATATGTGAGTTTTGGTCGAATTTTTAATGCATGAGGGGCCTACTTTGGAAATTGAGAGGCCTGGCCCACTAATTGAGCAGGCCGAACTAACTACCGCTATTTATTCTTGTTGCAATTGAAACCCCGAAAATAAAAATGCCAAAAATGAGATGACCATTAAAAATAGAATTTCTTCTTGTTTTCTTTTGTAATGTTATGTTGTTTAAGAGGTGGAAAATATTTTCGTCAACAATTTTCGTATCCTTCCGGTGCAGTGTGTCCGACACTAATACATAACACGAATTCGAGACCAGCAGAACATATTGTTGTTGATTATAGAAAGATATAACATGAAACAAAATATAATGATATTGATATTTAATTGATGCGATTGCGGTCTAACTCTGGGACAAGGATAAGCGTGTAAGCAATGACTTTTCTTTTTCTTCTGGATAAATATCTACAATATCATTATCAGTTATCATGATGTAAAAAGATTGGCATCCTATCCATCCATCCATCCATCCATCCGCTATAGACTCCCAAGAGATGCAAAGGAAGACCGGTTTGATTATTTGTGGCCCCAAAGTCAGCAGCAAGCAGTTTGCCATTTTGGGAAGATATACATGCACGGGATGAAAAGTCATAAATAAACAGCACACCTCTGTGATTTGACTGTTAAATCTACCCCATATTCAATTTCCATGATAAATTAAATAAATCTGTGCATATTCAATTGGGATCAAAGTCAGTTAATATTGGATCCAAGACTTGAAAAACTCCATCCTTCTAGATTATTTTTTTGTGAAGGAATAAAATAAAAAGAAAGAGGAAATAGCCTTCTTTTGTTCTTCTTTTTCTTTTGGGTCACTGTTCATAGTCCATCCTTTTCTTAGTATTAACAACTGTAGTTGCAATGTAACTCATAATTATAGTTGCTAACGGGTTTAGTTAATTAGAAAATGACTTTGATTAGCATATCAGTGATCTTATATTCGAACTTCTATTGACAGTGTGTATGAGAAAACTATTTTCTCCAATATCACTTGTATAGTCCCGATCTCTTAGACTACAGGGGTCCAAGAGATTTATGATCACTCACCGTTGGATGTAAATTCAACGGTTCACTCACTCTTGCACTCATTTTAAGAAATTTGTTTGAACCGTTAGATTAACATCCAACGATGAGTGACTATTATGGCTGATCACTTGTGTATATATAATATAAAAAACTCATAATTATGGTTGGATAGATTCTGTCTTACATAGATCAATCTCTATCCCATATTTATGGTAAAGCTATTTTCATTCACCTGCACTCCTCAATGGACAAACCATAATAATTTGCTTTCTTGCAAATTTGGTTTTGTCCCTATTTTGCTATGGTATTGTTGGTAGGTGCAATTAAGAATCTTGAAAGCTAAAAAAAGATAAAAATTGCTAGGTACACCCCAACAGTGTTTTGTTGCCCTAGCAATGATGTAGTCATGTTGGTGATCAGACTTGGAGCAATCTCAAACTGAAGTAGTGTGTGGTCCCCACTCCTACAACATGAGTAGGAAGGGAACAACTTTGTCACACCCTCATCATACCACACACATCCATGCCCAACTCTCTAAATCATGAAAAAGAAAAAGGGAAATACAAAAATACCAACAAAACAATCATTATTAAAAATAAAAGTATGAGTTAAAATATAAATACCCTTTGAGTGAAAAGAAAAAAACCCATTGAGCCATGTGTCCCGGTACCACTGCATGCGGTGCAAGCGCCCACACCTCACCAACCCCGCTACGTCCCAAAAATCTCCACTGAAGAATGGCGCAGTGCGCGCCGTGTGTACCAGACAGAGAGGGCAACGCGGCTTGTAAATATTATAAATAAATATTTTGTTTATAAATAAAAAAACTAAAATTCGACAAAATAAATCTTAAAATTAGGAGCAAGGCGGGGCCCAGTGGGATGCACTGCATAGGATGCCCATCGTACATCTGTTACCAAACAGGAAGAAAAAAGGTTAGAGCACTCTTTTGTGAGTCAAATTTTTCCGTTTTCTAATTTCCATGTGCACTCCATGTTTCCTATCCAATTTTTTTACACCAATCACTCCACTAATTTCTAACTTCAACACTGTTAACTTAAATTAAAAAACCAAAAATTAATTATTAAAGAGAAATTAATCAGTTACCACAGCCCTCCACCTACCCACCCCATCGACGACAAGGAGGAGATAAGAGGAGAGGGGTTGCCGCCGGTGGGGTTTGGTGGGGAATGCAGTGAGTTTTTATTTTTCTTTAATATTTTATTTTTGTTTTGTTAATTTTATTAAAAGTTAACATTGTTAAAGTTAGAAGTTAGTGAGTGGCAGGTGTCAAAAATTAGATTAAAAAAGGAGGCACAAGGAAATTAAAAACAGAAAAATTGACAGAAATAGTAAAACAATGCTATCCCTCTACACATGTTTCTCCAAACAGACCTGTAAATAATCCGGAATAATAAAGAGTTCACACCGTTACGCGCAAAAACACAAGCCACGCAAACAAGGAAAAAAGCAACTGCCGTTACTCTGACCGTCCCTCGTTTTCCTTCTTCGCAGCTTTTTTTTATTCTTTTTTCTACGCACACGAGGCCTCTCTATATAGATAATATATATATATATATATATATAGTTAAATGATTTATTTTCTAAGTTTTGGTTCGTAATTTCATTTAATTTTTGGTCCGGAAACTCTTCGCAATTAAACTAATTGATTAAAGTTTAAAGCGGATTAATTTATCACCATCATCCTCGCTCTCTTCTCCATTTCGTTTCTTTGAGGAGAAGCAGAAGAACGAAAGCTTTGTTATGGCCGCCGGAGATTTCTCTCTCTGAAATTCTTTCTTGAATTTTAAGGGAATTCAGAGGTGGGTTTATAGTTTTGTATTTCTCTGAGTTTATTCTGTGCCATGTTTGATTTTCTATATTCTAAAGTCGCAATCTTTTCCTTTTTCATCCTGATAATAAATTTTCAATTTTACGATAAATAATTGGTCTGCTGTGCTTGAATTGTATGGTTTCTTGCTGAACATCATCCAATATAGCAAGCAGAAAGTGAAATTTGTTCTCTTTCTCTCTCATTTATGGGGGGTCAGGGAGCTTGTGTAACTGAAACAGCTGGATATAAGAAAGTTAACTGATCAATTTTAAGACAAAAGAATAACGTTTAAAGTTAATAGCTTTTGAGTTTACATCTAGCTCAAGATTATTAATCTTTTGTTTCAAATTTTTGGAAAATCATGTCTTTGTCTATGTTTATATGTTCGTGTGTTGGAAATTCTTGTAGACTTCAGGAATACTTGTAAAGTTAAAAGCATGGTTGCAGTGAACATCAAAGGTTCAAGATTTAAGTAGGAATAGCATGAAATTAATTGTTCCAGAGTTCCTGCTTTGAATTATAAAGTATCCCTGCTCTATATGTGTTCACAGTTTCCTGTGTTAATTGTACTTGTAGTGGGACAGTCTTGATAATTAGAAATATCAATGGTTTTGCTAATGACTTGTATTGTTGAAGCGTGAATCTTTGTTATTGTTGAATTTTCTGATAGGAGGGAAGCCTTTTAGTATGGATAAAGAGGAAGAAACTGGTAGCCCTAGTTGGGGTGCTTCGTTTTTCGCACAAACGGAAGATGTTGCTAGAGCAGTTGCTGCTGTAGCAGCCGCTGCTACTGCCACTCATTCTCCGAGGCCATCTGTTGTATATTCATCTAACGATGATGGTGGTAATAGCCCACTTAAAAGACTTCAACGCCATGTTACGAATGTGCTAAAAGGTTTCTCACATCCTCCTGAAGTGAAACGTGGAACCTACAATCCAGAAGTTTTGACTAGCCAGAAGCGCCAATGGGCAAGCTTTCAGTTGCAGTACTTGGTATGCAATTTTGTTAATTGGTCGCTTTTTTTTTCTTTCTTATTTGTGTATGCAATTCAGAAATTGGTTAATCAAGAATCAAAGATGATTTTTTGTTTTATTTTTCTTGTTTACATTGGAACATCTTTCACGTTCAACAGCTATACAGCTATTTCTAATTACAGTCGTTACTTCATATTTTTCTTTTTAAATTTTTAGAATAGAACAATTTAAGGAAAAATGACAATTATATATGCTCGCTGTGAGTTTAAGGGTCGTATGATACCCTGAGACATTTTTGTTTGAAAGTTCAGGGGTCATATGATGACATTTCTTCTTAAAAGTTCAGGGTTTCTGTATTGTTAGTTTTGAAATACATTCACAAATGAAACAAAATTTCATCCAAAGAGATTCTGTAACACCTCTGCTATTTAAGTGTGCAGGATCATAGGTCTTTAAAGCTGCCGACAAGGCTTTTCGAGAGCATGGTTGTTTTGGGGCTTCACCCAAATTGTGATATTCAGGCACTTCAAAGGCAATATATTGCAAGAAAGCATGAGGGTTTAGGAAGATTGCGCAGTTCACGTAGTAGTCAGAATTTCTCTCGTGTGGAACCCAATCTTGAACCTCAGGTGGGGATTCTTGTTGCCAAATATTCAATTTGTTTGCATATTGACGCTTGCAAGCAATTTGAGTAGTGGGTATTAATATTCATTTCTACTTCCAGGTGTTATTTGTTTACCCTCCGGAAAAGCAGGTGCCTCTTCAATACAAGGATCTCCTTTCATTTTGCTTCCCTGGAGGCGTAGAGGTAAGGTGTTCTCTTGATGGATGTTTTGCCACTTGTTCTTTTTAATTGATCAGTTTAATTTTAGGGATTTAAGATTGATGAGCTTTTTCTTTTTTCTCCTTAAATCTATTTAAGAGGAACTCCTTTTGTAAAGCTTAGGTTACAGAGAATGATTACATAACTTGGCTTGATCTCGATGGTAATATTTACAAGGGTAAAATACCTGAGCCTTTAAATATTGGAGATGCTTACCTCATAGGTTTGAATGTATTGTGTTAATGTCTGTATTTGAGAAGAATTTCAGATAATAAATAATTGATATTCTGAATTAGTATGCATGTATTGCTAAGGTTTTCGTAGCTTTTATATGGAGAACTTCTTCCGTTTAAGGAAAGTGGGGCCAGTTGTGTAAATATCATAGTGCAATCGCAACTTGAGTTTAGCCTGATTTCTTGATCTTCAGTTAAATAATATCATAGGCAATAAAAGAGACATTATATCAAGTTTTACTTGATTATGACTAGTACTTGGTGAGAGATGTTATTTTTGTCCTATGTGCAGATATTGATTTGTCTTGTTAATTTGTGTATTTGTTAGTTAAGATCTAGTTAGTCATTATGTGCTAATATTGACACCTTGGATGTGAATGGCTTCAGGTTCACGCTGTTGAGAGAACTCCTTCTATGAGTGAGTTGAATGAAATTCTTTTGGGACAGGTATAGTGCTACATTATGCTCCCATAATGTTGTCGATTAATGATTATGGACACTTATATTGACTATGATGATGCTTATTCGCAGGAGCATTTTAAACGGACCGATCTGTCCTTTGTATTCCGGTTACAGGTAAATTATAGCATGTTATGTCTCCAGGACTCCTTTTTTCTTGGATTTTCCCCTGATATGTTTCAAGATTTCTTTATAACTTTAATTCCCTGTGACAGTTGCCATTTGACTTATAAACCCCTACACTAGTAGTGCTGGATGATAGAATCATCACTGCAGCCTGAAAATTATAATTCAAAGAACTTTTTGTCTAGTTGACTGTAATCGTTATTTGAGTTGTATTTGCTCCCACAGAGAAGAAGATTGGTAACAAAATGCGAAGCAAATTTAAGAGGATTGATTGTCTTCGTTATCTTTGATTAGATTTATATATGTTTAAAATGTCATTAAAATTAACAGACGTTAGGTTAGCCTATTTCTACTTCATGTGTATTGTTCCTTTTTCTCTAACCTAAACAGCTTATTTTTTAGTTGTGAATTATGCTCTTCATTTCCTGGATGACCCATTTTGTACAATATTGGTTTGAAGGTTGCTGATGATTCAACATTGTATGGATGCTGCGTGTTAGTGGAAGAGCTAGTGCAAAAACCTTCTGGATTGCTTTCCATGATAGCAGAGAAACATCCTTCTCGCCCATCTTTGAGTCGCCATATATTAACCACTAAGAGATGCTATTGCATTCTCTCAAGGGTTCCCTCATTTGAATTACATTTTGGTGTATTGAATAGGTGTGTTTATGTCATATTGGATGTGATTTGCGTTTTTCATTTTCACTTTGAAATGTATTTTAATCCCCTCTAGACTTTCGTATAATTATTTATGCGGAAAATTAATGTGTGTTCTTCTGCTATCTAATCATGCATGAAGTTGAAGATCGTATTATTCAATTGTCTGAGAAAAAAAAAAGGAGATATTCATTTCTTAGTTCAGTGAGAAAAAAGAAATTGTAGCAACTTCAATAGAACACATAAAAGCTTTTAACTACCAGTTTATCACAAGATCCAAATTTATTGAGTGACTGTTGCATGGTTTTGTGTGAGAGGAATGTGTATGCTCCATTGTTTGGTCCTATAATTTGACAATCTTCTTTTACTATTTGATACCAACATATAACTTTGCAATTCATCTGTTGCTCAACTTGACTATGTTTGCTATTTCCCTGTAGCATCTTCACAGAAGAAAGGTTGGAACGATTAACAAAAGGTATTGATCTTTTAGATTTAGAAACCCCAAAGGATTATGGCAATGGCGAAATTTTAGAAGAAAATACAGAAGAAACTTCACATAGCGTCTCACTAAGTAGTAGAACCGAGGAGAACATGGTGAATGGAACAGCAGAGTTTTCTCAATCAAGTTTAAAAGATTCTTCATCTGGGAGAGTTGCAGATAATGGCATTCACCTAGAGAATCAAATGCTTGATGGGGATTTTAACTTGTTGAAGGGAAGGGTGATTGAAAACGTTGTTGTTCCAATTGATCCTGAAACCAAGACAGCCAGTTCCAAGAGAGAATCTGATGTTGCAAATGCTGAAGTTTCTGAGGTCTATGTTGATGATTTCTCTGCAAACAAGCAAGCTGGAGAAAGGCGATTACCAAATGCTGTTCTACCTCTCCTGCGTTATTATCAGTATGAAAGCTCTGAATCTTCCTCCAGGTAGATCATTGTTGTTCTTTGGTGCCTTTTCACTTGTATTTCATGCTTTTTATTACTTGCATTAGTAGTTATTATCTTTTCTCTCTCTTACTAATTTTTGGAGCAGTGAATTGCACTTTTATCTTTGAGCTACTTCAAGTTGCTGTACTCATGCCATTTATTAGTGTTTTATGCAGTTTTCAGGGCTCTCCTAGCGAGGACAGAAATTTTAGGAGTGATGTTGATGATACAGAGACGGAAGAGGCATCTTTCTCTGGCCAAGATGATTCTGACCTCATTGATATTCTTGAATGGGCTAAGGTGCAAAATGAACTTTTCCTTTTTGGATCTAGATATGATTCTAAGCTCTTTGTAATAAGAATCTTGTGCCCAGGTGTTCTCTTGACAAATTTTTCCCAAATTTTCAGGCAAACAATCATGGATCATTACAGATAATAAGTGAGTACTACCAATTACGTTGCCCTGCTAGAGGTTCCACTGTTAGATTTCATCCTTTGGAGCACTTGCATCCCTTGGAATATCATAGACCAGAAACAACTGTTTTACATATTGCTGGCTCAACCATTGATTTGAGGTCGTGCAGTACAAGTCTAGAATTTGCTGAGGTAGATGGTGATGATAGCTTTAAGAAACTTTCCAATTTGATATGTGGTGGATTTGGTTGAACTTTTGATTGATTATGTCCCAGTTCCAGACATGATTAGTCATTCACATTGTATTGCTGTTGATTATTATCAGGCACAGGGTGCACTCTCGGTAGAGGAGGAAGCAACTGCATTATCAGTATGGGCTATTGCATGCATATGTGGCTCCTTACGGCTTGAAAATGTTAGTTAATGGCTCAACATCACATGAGTTCTTCAGACTTCATTGATTATATTGTTATCTTTTCCCTTTTCTTGGAACTAGTTAATAGCTTGGCCGGTGCTATTTAAAGTTTCTCATAGGTTAACAATGTTTTGTTGGAATAATTTTTTTTTAATCAATCAAAATGGATTTATTTGTTTTGACCCAACAAGGTAAATTTGTTTTGTTATGCTGATAGTGGCGTCTACACTTATAAGCTAATTGAAACTGTAGAACTACTGCATGAGTAAAACTGGCTCCAACATTTACAACATTTATGAAGTGGGAATCAATTTAAAATCTCCCTCAAAGTAATCATTAATTACAATGTTGTAAGAGTGGGATGATATCCTGCATATTATCTGTGGGTATTGTGCAGTGTCAGAATGTTTTTTGTCAGTATATTATGTTGAATATACAGTTGTATGAATGCATGTAGATTTGTGTGTGCCTGCTTCATGTCTGACTTTGGATTATTGATTCTCCTCATACTTCGCAGGTATTAACATTGTTTGCAGGAGCACTGTTGGAGAAGCAGATTGTAATTATTAGTTCCAATTTGGTATGTATTATAAATTATATCTAGTTGGTATTATCAATCCGATGCATGTATTCTTTTTAACTCAATGTAAATTTATCAGAGAAATTTGTTGGTTTTATTAACATCTTGCCAAATGCATGTTCCAAAACAGAACTGTATAAGTATCAACTGCTGCTTATTTCATAACAAGCTGAAAAAGCTCAACCCAATTGAATTTAGTTGGAGGTAGTAAAGAACTGTATAAGTTAGCCTCAGGCTATAGGTGCAAGTTTGAACTTCCAAAACAGAGTGGCTCCTTTCTCGACAAGTCCCAGCAAGTGGGGCCCAAGGACCAGTTACACCCATTTATGTTGTTTATTAGAGATAGCTTGGCTTAGGAACTTTTTTTGAGTGACACTAGTGTTGCCATCATTATTAGATTGTAGTTTTTTTTATTTATCAAAAGATCGTATTGTTACTGTTTCATTTGCTTATGTACTTATTTTTGGGTAAGCTAATATTTTATAAATACATGTCTAGGATTGGGTTTATTTATAAATTTGTATATTTTAATATGGGTGTGGACTGTTCCAATATTTTTAAATTTGTTCTAATAATTTAGGTCTTTGACTAATAAAAAAGATCTACAAAAGAATTTACATCAATGCTTTCTGATGTACAGGGTATCTTATCTGCCTCAGTATTGTCAGTTATCCCTCTGATCCGTCCCTACCAGTGGCAAAGCCTGCTAATGCCGGTATGTTTTCCTTCTAGCCTACTGCCTGTGAGATTTGTCCCATGGGAAGTTACTTTTTTTAAACATAATAATTTTGTTGCTGTTTTCATGTGAATAACAATGTGCATATACTTTCTAGGTTTTACCAAATGACATGCTGGACTTTTTGGATGCACCTGTCCCTTACATAGTGAGTTCTCAATTTGTTGGCTGTTATGCCTATTAGTGCCATGGATTATGAATTCATGTTTGTTGGTTTATCTGGACTCTGAATTTCCTCAAGTTATTAGTTGAAAGCAAAAAATTTTAATCGTTCACCATATGATTTAATCCTTATCTGTAGGTTGGTGTGAAGAACAAAACAAATGAAGTGCAGTCAAAACTATCCAATGTAATTCTAGTTGATGCAAACAAGAACCAGGTCTGTTGTTTTTTAAGCAGTTGTATTTTTCTACTTATATTGCAGCTCAAATATGTTCAGACTGGTTATTAACCGTATGCCTTACAATAAACAAAGCAGAAAGTTTCTATATATTAGTTTACAATTTCCCATGCATAAGTATTATCTAGTTTGATGGAATGGCTAGTGTTTATCAAAATGCAAAATATTCCTCTAAAAACAAACAAAATGCTATTGTCTGATCCTTTTCCCATTGTGTGATGTAATAGGTGAAGTCACCAACACTACCTCAGTTACCACAACATAAGGAATTATTTTCATCCTTAAGTCCTTATCATGCAAAGCTTGTGGGAGAGAGTTTTTTGGCTAGGAAAAGGCCAGTGTATGAGTGCACAGCTGAACAGGTGTGTTCTGCGTTGTTCTTTTTTGTCCGATTTCAAAGTTTTTAATTATTTTACCATTATTATCATGTGTTTATTTGCCGCATGTAGGTTGAAGCTGCCAAGGGTTTCCTATCAGTGTTAAGAACTTACTTGGATTCTCTGTGCTCTAACCTCCGTTCACACACAATTACAAATGTACAGTCGAATGATGATAAGGTCAGTTTGTTGTCCAACTGTGATAGCTGAAATGCTGTATAAGGATATTTAGGTTTTTTTTACCTTCTTTGGAAGGATGAGTGGTAAATATAATCTTCCAGAAAAATGGCCAGGCACACACACACAGACACACTGTTAGTCATTTGATAAGCTAGACTTCACTAGTAATGATGATTGCTGTAAAAGTTTAGGTAATATATGACCTGAAACAAAGATCACTATATTATTCTCTTACACTGAGGGTGCAATATTGGCTAATGTTATTTTTCAAATTTATTTTTGCATGCTTTCCTTGTGATGGACTAAGTTCTGTTTAAGTGTCAGATATATGGAACCTCAGACTAATACATCCGTATATCATTCACTTCGTACCTTCAGTTATGTTGAATTGATAAGTGCAGATCAATTTGTCAATTCTTTTGAATGTGAAATGCTTGCTTGTATATCTAGTGACATTCATATGTGAATGCACGATCATATGGTGACTTGTCTTAGAAGAATCCAAATGTACTGCTGCTGATCTGACACTGATTTTCTTGTAATTAGGTATCCTTACTTTTGAAGGAGAGTTTCATCGACTCGTTTCCTAGTCGTGATCGACCATTTATGAAGGTGTGTTCCGTGACATAATTTTCTTTTGTTTCTCTGAGTTAACCAAACAGCCCATTGTCTTGATCATTCTGGAGAATTAGCTAGCTGTTGGGATTTTAGTCTTATGTATTTCCTTAAGGTCATTATTATTGTTATCTTATTTTTTATTTTTGCCTATTTTCTGAAAGTAGTTTATAATAGATGGTGTTGGTTTCTGTGTTGTTTGTATTTGGATGAGTGTAGTATAGGATGTCACGCTGAAGACATCTAAGTTTTTAGTCGAGTCATGTAGATAAATCACTGATTTAACCTCCTTTTTCTCTTCATTTTCGAAAGTGACTTGTAATGATTCTTACTTCAATGCTTACTCTGGATGCTCTTTAAACTGTAATACAGCGGAAAGCATACTGATGTTTCCTTTTCCTCCCTAAATGCTATGCAGCTTTTTGTGGACACTCAGCTCTTTTCTGTACATACGGATCTTGTTCTCTCCTTCTTCCAGAAGGAATAGTCCTAATCTGAACATACGCCATGCTGAGGTCTGGCAGTGAGTTATATTTTCCTGTTGTAACCTGAACGTAAGTTCGGTATAATGTCAAATTATTAAGTGACATAATATTCAAGAACTCTATCTGGCTTCTTGAAATGGCACTTCTCTTCTCCAAATGAAAGTTGCCTGCTTCGCGTCGCTGCATTCTGTATCATGATGAACTTGTATTCCAGCATATGAGAGAACTCGCAGAATTCTGGTATCCCGCTTGAAGTGTAAATAGTAATTTTGTTTTATTTACTTGAGTTGGTAAAACATGACTGTTTCACCGTTCCGATTTAATAAAAATTTAGTGGTTGGTTATTGAGGCATACCCGCCTTATGCTGTTGTTCGGTGTGGCAGGCTGGTGCTTAGCTTCTTGGCACATTGGTTTTGTGGGGGCCTTGGTTTTTTTTTTTTTTCTCTCCCTTGATCTTAAACTAAGTTACTTTGAATGGAGCTAACTGCAACATTTCCTAAAATCCTGCACAAAATTATGCAGAACTTTGTCTCCACCAATTCGACTTTACCAAGTCTTGAAATTTTGAATTCGATAAAAGATATTTAGCTCTCCTGGTTAAGTTTGATGCCAAATCTCATGTATAATTCTTGAAATGCATTCAGAAATTTTACAGGGTAATTAAAAAGAAAGAATCTCATACAGCTTTTGAATGCAGTAACAGTCCAGGTTAAAATATATCACCTTGGAGGGAAGTGAAAAAAAAGTGTCTGTCAACCAGTGGTTGGGGATATTTGAAGGGATGTTTTTGGCTCAAGTGGGATCAATAAAAATTAAAAAGAAAAAGAAAAAGGGGAAAGGTGGGTTTGCATTGCATGTGTTTCAGCCTGCCAGGTGATACAAGAACAGTGCCATACAATACCCTACTTGTGCAATTTCCAAACGTACAATACAAGAATAGTTTCAGGGGAAAATAAAGGCAACCAAACATTAGGAACTCTCTTAAATACTTTGGTTTTTTTGTTTTACTTTTAACACCCCACCACCACCACCACCTTCATTGAATACAGTTATATCACTATAATAATGCAAGTCTTGGTCACAGCCAATTCAAAGATGGCCTTCTTCTTTTTTCAAAGTCAACATTTATGTCTCCATTTTTTTCAAACCCCCAAGTCAAAGTATAACTATAAGAGGAAAAGGAAACGCAGAGAATATATTTTTCTCTTATTTGTTTATAACCTTGGTCTGAGTTGTGATGTAATCTAAATCAGAGAAGCAGTGTCTTCTGTTTACAAGTCTTGAACTTTGACTTGTTCCCTTGGTTGGTCAGTCACTTGTATGCTTGCAAACCACTTAAGATTAAATATAAAAAAGTTCACTTGTATTGTATGCTTGCAAGCCCCTGATGATCATGGGCCTGCCTCCTGCCACAGGCCAAGGAAACCCATTTATTGAAGACTTGAAGTGAAAAGTTTCATGTATTTTATTGCTCTCAAGTTCTCAACAAAGTTAGAGTTCTTCTGATAAAAGTTTATGACTTTATAAGCTAAAGTGAACTGAGAAAAGAAGAAAACTCCTGTCCTTTGGATCAGTAACGACCCTTAATCATAAGGTTCAAATCAACGGTTAAGATCTGCACACTAGTTTATAATGCAGGAAAAAAAGAAAAAAAGAAACTTGTCTGAAGAAGAAGAAGAAAGAGAAGAAGACAAAGCAACCACATGAGCATTTGAAACAAAGAAAGCAAGCAAACAATAAGAAATATATAAGAATAATAAGTAAAGTGAGGGTTGCTGTATTTGATCAGAACCCAAAAGCGGTCCTGCTCTGAATCACTGGTTTTCTAAATTTCCGAAATTGAAAAAAAGGCCAGAGTGTAAGTGGGGGGTACTGGGGTCTGAGGTAAAGGAACAGAAAAAGTAAAAGAGTTAGTAGCAGTAAAAGCTCAAACCGTACAATCTTCTGCTCACACAGGCATTAGCTTCAGATACCAACTCTATAGTCTCTCAGACAGACAGATATAATAACACTGAATAATTAAATAATCTTTTTTCCTTTTTGTTTTTGTTTTTCAATTTTTTTAAACATTTACAACTTCTTTATTCACTTCCCTTTAGTTTATGGATTTCTGTGGAGTTGTCAGAGACAAGAGCTGCCACAGAGGCAGAAGCTTAGCTGCAGAACCAGAAGCAACAGAGGTGCAGTCATAATATGAGCACAGAGGAGAGAGGAGAGAGGAGAGAGGAGAGAGGAGAGAGGAAGAAAGAGGAGGTGGCAATGGCATGCAGCACTGTAATCAGAACCATTAGTTTTATCCATGTACAGAAGATTCTGCAGCTAAATGGTCCCTGAAATAAATATACCTACTCTACTCTCTCTGCTCTGCTCTACTCTCAAACTCAAAGGCCCTCCCTCTCCCTTTACTAATAATATTGAAATTGAATCATGCAAGTGCAGCCCAACCCCATCCTGTTTCTCTCATCTTTTCTCTCTTTCACTGCTCTGTGAAGTCTGAGACAACCAAGTTTTTGGTTTCATATTTTTCTTTCCAATTTGTTCTTTGGAGGAAACTTGCTTGCTCTTTCTTTCTGATTTGGGATTTCCCTGCCTCTTCAATAATAATAATGAGTGGGAGAACCAGGTTTCCTTTTACACCGTCTCAGTGGCAAGAGCTTGAGCACCAAGCTCTTATCTACAAGTACATGGTTTCAGGCATCTCCATCCCACCTGATCTCCTCTTCTCCATCAAAAGAAGCTGCTTGGACTCTCCTCTGCCTTCAAAGCTCTTCTCACACCCTCCGCATAGTAAGCCAACTAGTACAACACATCCCCCCTTTTTATCTTCTCTCTCTCTCTCTCTCTCTCTCTTGTGTGTGCATAGAATGGAACTTTAGAGCTTTTTGAATGAATAATATTTTGGGTTTTGCTTACAAGAAGGTTCCTTGTTATGTTTGTGTGGATTTTGCAGTTGGATGGAGCTGTTTCCAGATGGGTTTGGGGAGGAAAGTGGACCCAGAGCCAGGAAGGTGCAGAAGAACAGATGGGAAGAAATGGAGATGCTCAAAAGAGGCATTTGCTGATTCAAAATACTGTGAGAGACACATGCACAGAGGCAAAAACCGTTCAAGAAAGCCTGTGGAAGTTTTCAAAACACCAATTACAACAAACTCAAACCCATCATCACCAACACCAACAACCATCTCATCAATCACATCCAAGAACAACCCCCCTTCTACATCAACCCCAACCTTCCATTCCCTTTCTTCATCACTCTCATCACTGTCCTCTGAGTCCCACCACACTCAGCTCAACCACTCTAGTTACAATACCAATCTTGATCATCACCCTTTCCTTTATCATCACACATCTTCTTCAAGGCCTCCTGGATTTGGTTTGTCACATCAAGAAAGAAATACTTCCTTGCTTCTGGACTCTGGTTCTTATCCCCAAGCCAGCTCAGAATACAGGTATGTCTAGAAACAACTCACAAAGTTATGGTACTTATTTTCAATGTGTTTTATGTTATTTCTTTGATTATTTAAGCTGTTCATGGTTAAAATTTTGTTTTGTTTTTTGTTATTCTGGGAGAAGAAATAGGTATGTTTATGGGCTGAAGGAGGAGGTGGATGAGCATGCATTCTTCTCAGAACCTTCGGGGTCTGTGAGAGACTTCTCTGGCTCTTCATCTATGGATGACTCTTGGCAGTTCACACCACTGACAATGAGTACTTGCACTTCTTCATCTTCAAAACAGAGAAGCTGCTCTGCTTTACAGAGTGAACACTCTCACTTGCAGCTTCAGAGCAATATCACTCCTAAACAGCAGAATTACTATGCTTTGGGTAGTGACATGAAAATGGACAGAAATGAAGGAACCCAGAAAACCATTCATCGCTTCTTTGATGAGTGGCCCCTGAAAGACAAAGATTCATGGCTTGACTTGGATGATAAATCATCAAACAGTGGATCAGTTTCAAACACCAGGCTCTCAATCTCCACTCATGACTTCCCCGTCTTCAGCTCAAGAAATCATAATGGTACTTACACTGTTTATTTTCAGTTTGTCAATTAATATTCATTTGTTTTGAGTTAATTAGCTATACTGTTCTTGATTGTTCAGACCCAGTTGTGATCTTTGTCTATTAAGTTCATTTTGTTTGGTTTTGCAGATGACTGAGTCTCTCTCTCCAGTACTGGTTTCTGAATCAAAGGCCAAAAACTGTACTTACCTCGTGTGTCACTTTAATTTTGGTGTTTGGGTGTTTGTGTGTAAGGTCTAATTAGAAATTGACCATTTTCTTTTATTTTATTAGCTGAATGTGGTTGAATCAGATTACTGTGTTTTAAATGAAGGATCCTATGTCTCTGGTCATCTTGGTTTCATGTCCTACTCTACTTCATATAAGAGGTTCCAAATGAGTCAGCCAAACCTGTTTTATTTTTAGGCTACCATTTTGATGTTTTGTTTGTTTGAAATCATAATTGAGGGGACCCAATGGACCCAGGATTTGCTAAATATTTTGTCAGTTCTGAATCTGAGCTTACACCAGGTTATGTTGGCAAAGAGTAAACCATCCTTGTAATCTTCAAACCAGGGCAAGCATTGATCACCTTATAAATATATCCCCCAGCCATTATATACAGGGAAAACGACTCTTCATCAAATGGCTTTTCCCTTCTTTCTTGGTCCCTGTTAAAACAACTTACTTTGTATATATATACAGTAAAAGAAACCAGAGAAAAGAAGAAAAAAACAAATTTAAGAAAAAGGAAAAGAAAGAGAGAGTGATATTAGATGCACGTGCAGTAAGCAGTGACAGTAGCAGATGCAGATATAAATCTGTGTTTAAAATTGTATAAGAATCCGTTTACAAAGCTGAGGAACCAAACATAAATTGGCGCACGCATGTTTTCTTTGAAAAGATGCCAACCACTCTGCGGCTTCAAATCTTAGATCATGCAAGTTTTATTCACCCAATATCTACAAAAGAGCTAGCTGCCAATTCTTCAACCCATATATTAAATAGGACATTTATGTTGGATCCTCAAGCATGTTAAGCCTAATAAATGAATCTACAATATATTTTTTGTTGTTTTTTTTTTTGGGAACTCACTCTTTGGTAATGACCCCATTGCAGTCTTGCATATATATATATATAACAGATACTGCTTGCCTCATTTTCTGTAAAAATATACTCTTCCTTGTGAATTAGAGTTTGACACATGTACAAAAATAATTCATAAAAAATACAGAGAAAAGCTCTTACACACGTCACACTGCTATTGGCATGAATATAGAAACTCTTACTTATATAGTAAGGAGGGAGTATTTTCTTATATAACCAGATGTTGCAATATATGCTTATTTTTTTATTTTTTTTTATTGTTTTCTTGGGAAAAGCTTGAAAATCAACTTAAAAGGGAAAAAGGTGGAAAAAGACCCTAAATTAAATATTCTGATGTTATTGGAACTAAAGTAAACTGGGTTCTTAAAAGTTGAAACTGCTGAAACAGTCCTGATCCCACTCCACAAGAAAGAGAGTGTATGGGCGTGAAAGTGTTTAGTCATATAGAAATAAGGAAGCCAAAATAGGCAGAAGGGAGAGGCAGCGAAGCTTTAGCAGAAACAGCAACACTAATCTAATCTGAATTGTTCTGAGGCCTCTGTTGGGTGAGTGGGCCTGTGGTTGGATACTTGGATTGGACCAGAAAGAGGAAAGAAGAGTCTGCAGATTTCACCATCTTTGCAGACTTAAAAAGACTTCTACACATCACTCATATCAGTTGGCAGATAACTCGATGTGCACTCTCAAGTCTCTAACACCTCACAGTTTCGAAAAGAACAAAAGTGGAGAAGCTTCATCTTATGCACTGTCGTTTCAACTCAAGGAGAAATCTTGAAAGGAAAACTTTTAGATGTAACTAAAATTTTCAACTCAAACATCTGCAAATGATGAGACTCTTGCTTACATCTCAGACGCATGTGGTGATCCTATGGTTCAACCTCCATCATCTATCTATCTACTAGTGTCAATTGCCATGAGATGCCCTCCAGAAATACGATCAATCACTAGGGGTTCAGTCCCACCGGACATGCCCAGGTTTTCCAGAAGAGAAAGGGGGGGCCGGCACTAGAAATGAGGAAATGAAGCTTCTATTAGAATTTTTTTCTTTTTTCTTTTTATTTTTTAAAGTTACAGAATACATGAAAAGAATTCTCAGAACTCTGGGGATCACAAACGGAAACTATAAACAATGTAGTGATCCTCAGTGAATAACTCATGCCTTCATATAAATATATTATTTGTTCAAAATTGCAAGACATATTTACTCCTGATTCCGTAGAGCTCAAGATGATGGGTCTTAATCATCATCATCAAGAGCGGCCTCTCCATTCACTTTATCACCGCCTTCTCTGCCTTCTCCATCACTCTGTAACTCTGCAGAATTTTCTCTTACAGGACTCGACCCCGGCTGCCTCTCTTGTTGCTCATCATCATCAGATTCTGACCATGCCCTCCTTCGTCGAAGTGTGGTTGTTGAAGGTGCAGCCTAGAACATAAGATGAATATGTTACAGCCAGCAGGAAGTGAAACATTTAGTCTCTCAATGCATTTCAGCAAGAAATTTTCAGTATAAAATTTACCACCTCATCCTCGGCATCAGAATCTTCAAGCCCAGCTGCTGCAAGAGGATCTTGAACATTCTCTTCATCATCCTGCTCATTCATCTGACCGGTAGGCTCCCTGTAATTCGTGTTGGCATCTTCATCTTCCAGTTCTTCCTGATCTTCCATCATATCAGCTTCTGCTTCCAATGTGTCGTAACGAGACCTTGAGAATTTGTCCTTCTTTCTCCTTTTTCCACCTTTTCTCCTTCTCTTTTCACTATTCCCGCCCTCCTCATCATCCATTTCTGATCTTTCCCTTCGCTTAGAACCAGGTGTACTGCTCTTCCATTGCTCCTGAAGATGCAAAAAGTTTGGGGCAATTAGAAACATGAAATTCTTCAACCAAGTTTAGATGTAAAATAAATAAATAAAAGCTTTCCACTTCCTGTATCATTCAGCATCCATCTATTTTCTATGAGAATAGCCTGTTTGGATACTACATTAGCATTCTCAGATCTGTACAGATCTCTCTAGAACTGCAGAATTATTCAAAGATATAGTTCTTTGATGATTTTCATAATACAAGCTAACCAATCGTTGACCTGGTGCTCAGAGTTGAGCTTGGTAATATAAGACTTGAAAGAGAACTGCCACATTCCAATTAGGGGCTGCCAAGAAGGAAGTATCAGTATAGACAACTCAATTATCAATCTTTACCTTGATGCGCTCAAACTGTTCCTCCTGTTGTCTCACTCGCTTCAGTTCGTCCTCTTGCAATCTTCTCTCCAACTGTTACACAAAAGCATCAATAAATGTATGATGTGAACTCATACAAAAGTATTAATCCATTAATCATCGTCGTACACAGAATGAAGCAACTTTCAAATACCAAACCTGAAATTTCCTCTGTTCTTCAGCCTTACGACGGGCTTCCTCAGCCAATGCCATCTGACGAGCAACTTCTTGTTTGTGCCGAATCTTCTGCTCCTCATGCTCAGCTACTTTGAAGTGAACTCTCGCAGCCTCAAGCAAGTGACTACAATACTCAACATGGGTGTCAATTTTTTTCTCATCAAACCCATGAAAGTGAAGGCTGGAAGCAGCAGACAACTGTCTAAATAAGCGCACAGCATTTTCTAGCTCTGCAACTGTTGACCGCACCTAAAACATTGATACAAACAGAAATTTATGTGCTCATGAGAGAGAGAGAGAGAGAGAGAGAGAGAGAGAAATCACAAATTAAACATGCATTGAATAAATGTACAGGCCAATCAAATTTCAAAGAAATAGCATTACATATAATCACAAAGACACTACATTGCGCAACATGACAACCACAAATTTCTTAATCCTGGGTTGGCAATTTCTCTCACAAAATTCTTAATTCAGGGTTGACAATTTCTCTAAACAAGATAAATCATAATAGGGTGAAAACATGAACACAGGTATGACTGACTATGAGATAAAAATGAAAACCAGATAAGTATTGGTGGTGGACCGTGGCATCGTTGATTTTGTTGTTGTTGTTGTTCTTATTATTATTTAGTGTTTAAAAAAAATATATATTTATAAAAAAAAACCCTACATAAAATGTTCTCATGTATGCAAAAATCAATCTAAGACAAATCTAAATGATCAAATTCTATTATCTCCTAGCCATCCTTCTTCCTGCTTCTTGTCCTACATCATGATATCCAAGGTTGAGCCACATTGAAACACACAAAAAGCTTTTAGTGTGACAACAAATGTAAGGCAAGAAATTTTGAGAAGGTTTTCCATCAAACCTCATCAACGGATTTCTTTGGCTTTTGTAAGGTTGAAGCTGAGAACTTTTGCATTACAACACCTGCATCAAACCTCAGCGTGTAATTTGAAGGTGCCAGATGAATGGCTCGCAGCAAGTTCTTTTTGCAGTCTTGCCACTGCTCAGCTTCATAGTGGGTACGAGCCAAATAGAGTAGAATCTGAGAGTCTGTGTTATTAAAGAACTTTCTCAAGCAATTTTGGTACTGCAAGACAACAAGAGTCATCAGCACATGTATACGCCATCAAAAGAATCTGGCAAAAAGAGAAGAAGCATAGAATAGAGATGAGATGAATTCACCATTTTCACAGCCAATGCAAAATTGCCTTGAGCAAAATAAACATGTGCCAAGTTTATCCACACATCTGGCATCTGAACAAAAATGTTCCCACTAGCAGCTTCTTGAACCTACCATAGTACAAATGAAAACAGTAAACCATTCATGTACTAAAATGAGTTACTTTATATAGATATCGAGAGATCGATCATACAACTCACCTGTGTAAAAATGTCTTTTGAAACATCAAAGTGACCTTTCTCTGCAAAGACCACTCCAGCACCATTGGCAGCATACAAATTAGCAGAATGTTGGGCTAGGACCTATAAGCATGACAAAACAAATATTGGGTTTTCGCAACTGAAAAGAAATGAAATATCAGGTTTTCTGTTACCATGGTTGCCAAACTCTAGATTCAAATAGTACAAAATACAATTGAAAGATTTTAGGAATGTCAACTAATAAAAATGGTTCACAGACCACACCTAAAATCACCCCAATGATAAAATAATAATGTGCATTTACATTCAAGCCATAGAGCTCATAGAAATAATTAATCAAACATGCCACAAATAACAAAAAGGAGAGAGAGAGAGAGAGAGAGAGAGAGAGAGAGAAACATACTTTAGTGTAGAGTTCTTTGGCTTTTTCTAAATGCGTAGCTTCCAACTTAGGAGCTCTTTTCTCATTGCGAATTGCCGCAAAGTAGTTCCAGTTGCCCTTGAGAGTGACAAAAAAGTGTGTGAGATGTAAATAATACTAAAGTAACAACTACAATGGCAAATGTGTTTCCATTGACGCATAGAAGATGCAATTATGAAATAAATTTTAAAAAGTTTTCTTTACAAACTTTACAGAACACCAAAAGTCATCATTTATGTATTATATATCTAAAAAGAATTGAGAGAAGCATGCACACTAAAACAATACACACCAGAGAAAGAGTGGCATAGGAATCCTTCCCCTCGGTTGCTTCACTTGCAGCCCTAAAGGTTTCTTTTGCCTTAACCCAGTCATCATTTTTCAATTCCAAGTCACCAAGCATTAATAGTGCATTTGGGCACTTGTTATTCACCTTCAGAGCATCATTAACCTGTAGAAAGAGCAAGTCAATGTTGGAACAATGTGCGCATGCGTGTGTTTGTGTGAGAGAGAGATAGAAGGAGAGTATTAGGACAAAGGGAGTTAAAGGTATAATAACAACCAGTTCAATGCTTAGTTGAAAATTATTTCGAGCTTTCGCAAGGGCAGCCAGTCTCAGATAAGCATCTACATAGTCTGGGTACTGCAAAGAAGAACAGAGTTTAAACAAACCAACCCAAGAAAGAAAAAAAATTGAACCATGATACATCAAAAGGTCAGCTCCCGCAGGTGTTTTTCTTTATTTATTTATCAGTACTTTGTGGTAACCTTGGTTTTTTTGTTTAAGCATGAAAAATTCCATTACTAGCACCATGAAGTAGGAGATGCATCATGGTCTTTTCCAAGTGCCAAATGCCCAATTACTCAGAATTGAAGACCAGGTTCTATGTTCATAACAACATGGTACTGGTAAACATGCCCTATTAATTCAGCATCTGCATGGAAATTCTTCTCTTTGAGACGGTCTAAAATCTTTAAGTTCACATCACCAATGACAAAAAGTATCAACATATTTTTTTTAAACCAAGTTTTATACTTTAACTGGAGCAACCAGATGGATGTAAAAATATAATCATGTAAAACAATTTTCCTCCAGTGCTATTACAACATAAAACAAGCATATTCATGCACGAGCACAAATAGAAAAGACGTACCTTAAACAAAATGAGACGGTACAATATACTTGCAGTTTCAATGTTATGCAACTGCTCGAGTAATCTGGCCAGGTTAAATAGTGTTGTGACTTTATTCCAGGGTAACTCGACTAAGTGACCTTCTTTCTCAAGTTGATGAAATATATGCAGGTCCTTGTATTGTGAAATAGATGCATTAGCATCAATAGATGGGGGGTTTTCTTTACCATCAATGAAGGCAAGCCATATTCCATCACCTAGTGCCTCCCTGAAAGTTTGCTGAGCAAACTGACAAACAGAAGAATATGCAAAGATATCAAGCTACGTTTGCTTGGTGTAGCAATTACAATTATCCAGGAAGAAAACAAAACAAGCAATCTTAAAACTACTCAAACCTACACAACATTTTATGAAAGTGCAAAATGTAGATGCTGATACTTAGCATCTGCCACACAGACAATTTTAATTGCATCAAAGATATCCTTGGAGAACTGCACAAACCTCAAATTCACCCCTCTCAAAATGAAGAACCCCAAGATTGTTAAGAACTTCAATTGGTACTTCTTCACCTTCCTTTTTCAAAAGATTACGTGCCTGAAGTAATAATTGACAGCTTAATAAACCTTCAAAGGAAATTACTAGATTCCAACAATGAAGGAGAAAAAGAGCTCCATTTAATATAAGGATGATCATTCTTGCTATTTAGGACAGAATAACAAGAAATCCATACCGTTTTTAGGCAATCCAAAGCAGCTCCACCATCAGATGAAATTAACAGTTCTCCTAGGTCAAGAAATGCCTGTATTGTAGTCCGATAGAAAAAATTAAAATAAAAGTTCGAGCTAGGACATGGCTCGCCATACATACTAAAATTTCAAGATGCATTTCAAAACGACCACATAACACCTCTATTCATCCAAAAACAACTATTATCATCTTGGCTATGTACAGAAGCATCCTGTTTTAGTACGGGCACAGGATGTGAGACTCAGCCAATTGCTAGATAACCCATGAGGATACAGCTACACACAAGGGTTCCAGTGAGCATTATACCAAACATGTACCATCATTATCAACACTATTACTGTGTTTCTTTGCGAAGACTGAAGAGCAACAAAGACAAACAATGATGAAAAAAGTATATACAAGGAGAACCCCTAACCAATTGGCATAGCAAACCTCTAATAAACGGAGATTAACGTAAGAGTGCTACACCAATAAACAGGAAAGAAAGTATCAGATACATGTGGACTGTGGGCATAGGTTATGTTAGCAAATTCACACAAACCAATTCTCACTGGGGAAAAAATCCACAAGGACACAACTCATCAAAGAATAATAAAGAGGATTGATAACCTGGGAATCACATGGGTCAATTTTTGTAGCCTTCCTCATAAATTCCAAGGCCTTCTCAGTCTGTCCAAGCTGAAAATATATGTGCCCAAGGACCTAGAGAAAAGGGAAATTAGCAAAGTAAATCAAACTAACAGAAAAAATATATCATTGATGCCAACATACTTTCATTTCACATTTCAACTCACTTTCAACGCGTCACAATTATCAGGGTACACCTCCAAAACCTTTTCAAAGTTTGATAGTGCACTTCTAAGATCTCCCATCTTCAGTTGTACTTGTCCCAAACCTGTCACCATGAGCCCAAAAATTATGCACAGAACTAGGTGAATGCAAACAATATTACATGAATATAAACCTGCTTCTCCGTGCAGATTTCGGCATACTACTGAAAAATGTCTTATTAACAGGCCTAGTTGAAGTATGCATGCCAAGGAAAACAATGACAACAAAAGATGTGGACTTAAAAAGAGAAATTATGTTAAAGTCTTGCAGAAGATATATTACATTACAATCATTACTAATACTATGCCAAAACATCATACTCAGGCAAAGTATAAGCACAGAAGATTGTAATGATTGATGGTAACTGACCATAATAAGGAAATACGAACTCAAGGGGTTTACTGATTTCCTTGACAGATGCCATGTAGTACACTCCAGCCTTCTCATAGTCCCCCTGAAATCCAGCGAAAATAAACATTTGTAATGTTTGTGATCCATTGTATGCATGACTAAAATGTATAAAGTTGATGTCATCAAATCAAATGAGGCCACAAGACTTGCTAATAATTTATCTTCACTTATTTGAAAGTGTTCGTTGCCAGCAGTTAGTAACAGTATTGATGACAATTTCATTATCAGGCCACCTTATGCATTTGTTTAGCTAGGAACCACAATAGATGGTCGAGTTGCATGTGGAGCTAAATGCTGCCTAAGATAAATCACTAATGGATGATCAACCACATTTAAAAACACACACACACAGAAGTCGCCAGAAAGCATGTGATTGTACAGAACACAACTTCCTCTGCCTCAAAATTTCCAATTAATACAGTACAGAAAATGTAAAGAACCCCTTAATGATAACAAGAAAAGCATGACCTCTTCATAAACAAAATAATAATAATATAATGCATAATCTTTTACTAACCTTGCTATGGTAAGATCGTGCCAAATTGTAGTAGGAATGTGACTTTGTCGGTCCATGGTTGGTGACAGCAAGTGCAGTTTCAGTTAGTTGCTCAACTAGAAAGTGCTGACCAGTGTAGAAAAAATGGTTTGCCAAATAATTCAAGGCCATTGCGCAGTAGGGGTATATCTCAAAAGCTCTCTGCATTTTTTCCATTCCTCTCCTTATTCCAGCAGCTGTCAAGTAATATATCCTGAATATTAGACTGCTCAAAAGAGAGAAGTATGGACAAATAATAACTATCAAACTAAACACAAGTGCAACATATAGAAATGCTGACTTGTATGGTTGTACCTGTATTTGCATGCAAATCCATAATCGCAAGTGCAACAAGAGCCTCAACATTTTCTGGATCTAGCTGCAAGTATAAATTCATTTTGTTAGAAACTGTGGCATTTAACACCTTCGCCTTATATTAATGCATCATTCATTCGCTGATATCACTTGCCTGTAAAACCCGTTGAAAGGCCTGCCGAGCTTTTTCAAATTGACCCATTTTGTAACGACAGAGACCTATGCCAAGTCTTACAGCAGCAGGACAATCGGGATGTACTTGCAGGGCCCTCTTTATCAAATTTCACAAAAGACAAGTTAAATCAACAATTAGCGTTCGTAAAAGAAATATCTTCACAAAATTACCAAATTTCTACACTGCAGAGGGCTACCCATAACCCCAACCAATTCAAATACAAATAACAACTTCTAGAGGTTCAGACCATATACATTCTTGTGTTCTTCCCATTAGCAAACAGTGGGGTGAAAAATACAAACCTTGTACAGCTCCAATGAATCCGAGTAATGCCCACGGTTGAACTCAACGCATGCCTGCAAATAACAGGGGCAAGGTGTTCACAACAAATGAAGCATATCTACACTAACCAAGCCCAACCCAATTTGGTCTCTCTTGCTCTCTCTGGGACAACCGGCTCTGTTATATTTCAAATGAGTTCTCTCTTGGTCTTAATTTAAATTCTATTCCGTTAGCTGCTATCTAACACTAAATTAGTCACTCCCATGTACCATTGCCAATTTTCTGGCCACAGGGCCATGCTCATAGATCATGGATTCACAGCTAGCCAAGTACCTCACACGTTAAAAATTTACACCCATAATCAACACGCTTTAGAAAGAATTATTGAAAGGAAAAGAGACAGTGTTCAAGATACGATATACTGATAAAGCCAAGATGAGGAAGAGCAATAACTAAAAAACTAACTATATCTTCTATTTTCCTTATCATATGCTGATATATTCATCACATCTTTATCCATGCGATCTTTGAAAATGGCAAGCATAATTACTTTGCTAAGCAGAGAAATTCAATGTATATACCTGACCCAAAAGGGCAGGAACGTTGTCCCGGTCTCCATCTAATACAATTTTGAATGCAGAAAATGCTTGATCAACTTCACCTTTAGCCAATAAAAGCTGACCTGAAAGACATGTAATAAAATTTCAAGTATCATAAGATGCATCATATAACAGCAGCAAAAAGGTTGCCCCTACATTATCTCACAATATAGATTCTTCTGTGACACTCATTGAGAATTTAGACACATAGTAGTACGAGTAAGCAGTAGAAGTATTATAGACCAAAACCAGCAAGTTTCAGAACATAAATTGCAAACACAAAGAAACTTTATGTGCCATACAGACAGAAGGATACACAAAATTTCTTTGGATTCCATACTTCACGACTACGACATGAACAAGAACATAAGACCAGTTATTGAAGACTCTAAGATGCCACATCAAGCAGTTTCTAGGATGGCAAACTACAGATCAACTACCAAGCTAGTCTCATCACACACAATGTCATCCGAAAAACACACCCTAAATCCAAAATCCAGCAAAGGCCTATGTTTTTGGACAATTCAGTTCTCATCATGAACGTATCAGAAGTTCTAAGTAAGTAGAAATCAAATCTTCAGTCAGATATATGACAACATAAAGAGGCTCTGGGGTATCCACACCTTTCCCAACCCAAGTAGAAGGCTCATGAATGTCGATTCTAGATGCTTTGTTGTAAAATTGTGTTGCTAGAATGAAATGCTCCTCCTTTTCTCTCTGTTTGGTCTCAATTTTTCCGAGGTAGGTGTAGTAGGCCCCTAAAGCATTCAAGATCGCAATCCTCTCATATCGAACATCAGCATAATACTCATCAATCTCTGCACCAAGAAAATAATAATAATAGACAACATTACTCCACAATTTAAACACAATACAATAGACATTAAGCACCTATAGCAAGTACGAAACAAAAATTAAAAAATAAAACAATTTCGGATATTGCAAGTGCCGGGAAAGAATGATTACCAGAGCCAGACCCTTCCTCCAAAATCTGGCGGAACTGCTCAAGTTTTCCTTGTTTGAAATACTCTCTCTGCAGCATTGCCAGTTAAAAAGTAAACAGCATATTCATCGTTTTGTATTAGAAAAATAAATACAAAATTCACTATTATCTTGCATTAGCGTAAAAATTGAAACGTAATTGCTCAGCAACTCAAACAATCATGCCATGAACAAAACATTAAGCATATCCTCTAACAGAAAAGGCATTTAAATCAAAAAACTAAAATGCAAAAAAGACGAACCGCGATAATGAGCCAGAGATCGAGAGAGGCTTGCTCGGCTTTGAGAATGTCGATGATATCAGTAGCTTCCCTTGGGAGCTGATCCAGAACCACCCTCACTTCCTCCTCTGAATTCTGAACCGGTATGTACACGCACGCCATTGATTCCCCCAATCACCAAAAAGCCCAAAAATAAAAAAATAAAAGACAGGTTATCCAAACGAAACCCTAGCTCTCTGCCTATCTCTCTCAACTCGTCTTCGGTGAACTGGCCGGAGGGCGAGAACGGCCACCAATTAGACGCAAAGAACGCGACTTTTCTTCGCGTTTGAACTTCGAAGGTTGTGCTGTGAAAAAACGAAGACCGCTCACACAGTCACTGTCTTCTTTATGGTGTTTCTCATAATATACCAAGCTCTCTGTTTTAAAATACAACCGGAAGAAATAGGCTTTCTTTTTTTTTCTTTTTTTTTAAACCGCCTCGCGCTAAAACCTAGTCCTTTTGGGAAACCCAAAAAAAGAAAAAAAAAAGACCAATTTACTCAGCTCTCTCTCCTCTCTCTCTAAAAGCTGCATCTTCGTCAGCGGCTCACGGCGACTATAAAACCCTAAGCAGAACCGTTGGAATCTGAGACAATGCCACTGAAATGGTAAAGATTGAGAACCCTATTCTTAGGTTCGGAGTATTATGTATAGTAAGTTTTGTGTTTGATTTTCTTTTGGGTTTTAGGGTTTTGCATTGGCAGCCCAATGCAGGGACGACAGTAAACAGCCAAATCATCAACGAAGTGACGCAGTGCGTTGAGAGCATCAATGGCGTTAAGGAAGGCAGGTGGAAAGCCACTATCACCTTCTACAAACCCATGATTCGAGGTAAATTTCTCATCTTTCGTGTTTTCAATTTTGTTTTTCTCAATTTTGTATTATGGTTCTTGTCAATTGTTATGAAGTTGGATTTTGATATATATGTACATGTATGTACATCAGAGCAGGCTTTAGCATGGGACTTCCCGCGTGATTTTCTGGGGATTGCGCTGCCGGAGCAACCGAATAAGTACTACCTTATAATCCGATTGCAGCGCATAGTTCTTGAGGCTGATTCATCTATTCAGATGATTATGGAGAAATTACAGTCTTACAAATCGAGGCTCTCTCTTAATTTTGAGGTCCCTCCTTCCTCTCTCGATTAGTCTAATTAGGATGTTTAATATCCTGATAATTTGAGGTCCAAACAGAGAAAATGGTTTTAATATGATTCTATGTTGGTGTTGTAGGGATTTCAATATCAACTTGGGGACTTCCAATTGAGAGTGGGGAAAGTTCTTCCTACTCATTCTGAAAATTTGAGAGGAATAGTTATGGAGGTACGGACGTGCTCTAAGCTTGAAATTTGTTGGAGATTTGAATACTTTTTTATGGGATTTTCCATTTCTATATTTGGCAAAGTTTTTACTATTGGTGAAGTGAGATATGCATTTTGAAATATCTGAGATTGATAAGGCTTTTATTTTTTTGGGCAGAAAGAGATCAATAAGGTTTGCCATTGAGAAAGTGCCTTTTGGTTTCATTTGAGTGTGTTGGCGTCTAACTTTGACTCTATTTACAAAAGCATGGGATTAATATGCCAAAAGGAGAGAGCTATATCACAGTAAAATTAAACTATGAAAAGTGTGTATCTCCCAAATGTGTTTGGGAGCACTTTATAGTAATGAATGATGGAAGTAGTTTACTTGTTTAGCTACCTTGATAAGAGTTTTCTCACAAGATTGGAATACAGGCTGGATTACTATTTGCCGAACAATGCGAATTCCAAGCTCTGGTTAATATATGATGTTGGTTTCATGATGATTATGTCCGGCATGCACTTTATAGATTGGCTTAGATTGATTTCTGAATCTCCCTGTTGACTTTGATTAATTTCTAAGAAAAGGCAAATCTTTTTAACTACAAATGTATTTGGTTTCAGATCAGTGCTTTAGCTTAGGATTGTGATTGTGCTCTATGAAATATTTAGCAGTGTATGAATTTGCTAGTCTTCAGATTGTTGGTCCTTATATGGTCTTTTTTCCCCTTGTTTCCCCAAGTACCCTTGACTATTCGTCTGCTAAAACGACTGATATTTTATCCAACATCTATTTCATATTTGCTAGATGTTAATCTGGGAAATATTTTCATACTGTCATCGTCTTGGATCCTTTTTAGTTGAAGTTGCTTGTGTTGTACAGGTGGAGTACCTTCCCATTTCTTCGATGGAAAAAGCGAGGCAAGTCATGGAAGACTTTATGGATATATGGCAACAGGCTTTGTCAAAAAGATCATTACCAGGGCACTTTATGCACATGGAACCAAACTTTGATGAGTATGGCCTTGCAGACCAGTATACTTCACAACATACTGCCGTCCAGTATGCTACTGTTGTGGCTCAACTAATTGCAACAGTGCAGGCAGTGCAAGCAAGAAATTAGGAAATGAATAAGAAGAATTTGTTGTATGTCACTTGTCAACTGGTTTTATGAATGGATAACTTCAATCTTAGTTTCTTTGGGACTGACACTCCCTCTGTTTGGATAGAGGAAAATGAGGGAGGAACGAGGGTCTGTACGCAGGTTTGATTGTTCATGGAAGACAAGAAAGTAAAGGCTTGGGTTCTTTAAATGGAAAAATAGACTTCTTCATTACCCTTTGTACAACACATTGTTAACTTATGCTTTCGAGTAAAGCTGCTTCTCCATTTACTTCGTGTTTTCCAAATCCCATTGAAGAGGGCGAATGTCCACAACTTAGTTCTTATTTCTCTGACAACTATAGTATAAACGTATCAAAGAGGATTTTTTAAAGAATAAATATTTGCTATTTTGATAAACATCTTGAAATAACAGGTAGACGTACATCCACATTCAAAAATGAAATAAAGATTGAATAATGCTACTCTTACCACATTTGTATACCACATCCCTATATCATTTTATGTGGCAACTGAGGTAAATAACCACGTCAATTAAAATTATTTAATATTTTCTTTTCTTTTATGATTTATTCCAGTATTTGTTTTTCTAATTGTCTTAATTAAAATACACTTCATTGATTTAATTGATGTGGCATATAATATGGACATGTCACATCATGTGGTATAGAAATATGGAATAAAAATGTGGTAAGTGTAGCATTACTCATAAAGATTAGGAGCGCATAGCATTTGCCCAAGTTTAGAAAGAAAATATGACAAAAATAGAATTCAAGAATCAAATTTGATAAGAGAAAAAAGATGTAAAAAACTCAGAAACAAATAAGGCAGCAGGCCTAAGTTTCTCAAACTGGGCCTTGCCACATATATATATATATATATATATATATATATATATATATATATATATATATATTCCAAACCCATGGGAGTCAGCAAAGAAGTAAAAAGCCGAGACAATCCTTTGCTTTTTGCACGTACTGAAAGATGGTGTGCGAGTGTAAAGGGGCGCACGTCCACGTGAAGGCACACAGAAGCACAGCTTAGGGCCTAAGCGGCGCGCTATAAAAGCCGGATTTGTTGAAAGCGAGAGAGGGGTTTGGTTTGGTTTGGTTTCATTAGCGTTAGCCACCCTCTCTGCCTCTCCCACAGTCATCACTCTGCTTCATTCTCTTTCATTACAGGTTGCCTCCATCATCATCATCATCATCATCATCATCATCATTGTGCATAGAAGAGGCCAAGCAACAGCCTTGGCACGAACCCACTTGACCAAAATCTGGTTTTTGCATTTGTTATACATGGGCTGATGAATTTTTTGTCTTTAATTTTATTTTTTGGTTTCCTGCAGATTGTCATTTAATCTCCAATGGAACCAGAACGAGCTCCCAGGAAGGTTTGTTTGATACCCTGCTTTTGTTGAATTAATGTCCTTTTGTTTTTCTTTTAAATTCTTCAATAGTTTTACTTTTGTTTTCTTCTGATTTTCTTTGCTCTGCTGCAGTTGAGATTCATACCAAAAGCTCCCCGCAGAGTGCCAAAGCCTGAAGTCAAAACGTATTTGTCACTTTTTGTTAAACTTGAAAGTTGTACCCTTTTCTGGTTTAATCTGTTTCTTAACTTCTGTTATTCTTAACCTCTCTACAGCGAAGTGGACCATGGGGCGGAGTCTGATGCTGAAAAGGCTAAGGAATTGCTGAAACGCTTCAATGTAACTGTGTTTTTCATTGATATGGATGTCATGGTTTCAATTTCGTTTCTGATCCCCATATCTCATGTTCTGTTTTGTTTGTGTGTTTACGTGTGTTTTTTTTTTTTTTTTTTTTTTTTGGTGCTCTTTTATAGGAACAATCATCAAGGGCGAGGCTCAAAGTTGAAAAGAAAGGTAAGGCTCTTCGGGTTTAAATAAGCCTGATATCAATGCACATTTGTTTTTTTCATTTTCAGTTTACTCAATAACAAGTGTATAACACAACATATGTAATTCTTCACTTTTATTTCGGCATCTTACACCTGCAATTAACTCAATAAAGTTCAAATCAAATAAAATAGTCAAATAATATGTAGTGAAGTTGTGATCCAATGGAAAATATGCTATAAAATTTGTATCTTGTGGATATTTTGTGGGAGTAGGTTGAACTTGGCTTAAGTAGAGGAAATTTGCATGTCATGATATGTATTCTCTGAATAAGATAATATTTCCTACAATTTGTTGGGATTAGAATTCTCTGTCACTTATTTTTTGAAATTTGCAGTGGTGCCTACACAAATTGTATTTGGTTATGGTGGTGCGTCAACAACCATGAAATCATATGGTGCTCCCAAGGGTGGGAGCTCTAGTTCAGCCACCAATGGTATGGTCTCCTTCTTTGTACTCTTTTTGTTTAGCTGCTAATGAGATGCTTCTAGTACATCACCTTGGATGGTGTTTCTGCAGCTGGTGCCTCAGGCATGAAAGAGGAGAAAGAATACAGTTCACCATGGGTAGGTTACATTACGATTCAAAATATACAAGCCAACTTGACTATGCATTATTGGTTTCTGGTTTCTGCTTTTTCTGTTAACGTCTGTGTGTGTGTATGACTTTAGTTATTTTTATGTTGGATGTTGTTGCAGGATCAATACAGTTATTACCCTGTAACTCTTCCTCTGAGACCACCATATTCTGGAAATCCTGGTATGTTTTGAGAAAAGCATAGGATTATCAATGATGCAACATGGCACATTATAGGTTGTCTAGTCGTTGCATTTTACATAATAGGATACGCATTTACAGGTGGTTTGTGTTTTTTCTCTTTCTTTTTTTTTTTGGTTTTGTTTTGTTTTCCATCTGATCATTTCTGTTTCATCTACTGTCAAGGTGAAATTCGACTTGTGTTACAAATAAATGCACCTAATGTTCTACCTATACCACTTGCAGAAATTCGTAATGAGGAAGAATTTGGGGAGGGTTCAGAAGAATCAACTTATGATGAAAATTCAACAACACCAGCAAATGATCTTGGGCTGTTGGTTAGTAATCCCACAATTGAACTTCTAACATTACATGCTTAAAACCTTTGATTTACTTTTGATAATTTGTTGGCAGGAGGAAAATAAAGCAACAAGTATGTTCTTTCTTCAGTTACCGCCAAATATGCCTACAATAAAACGATCAGCTACAGCAGATAGCCAAGAGCTAACAAAAAGCTCAGGGCCACCTGGAGGTGCATGCAATATTCAGAAGCCTTGTTCTTTGTCCGAGTTACCAGCTGGCTTCATGGGTAAGATGCTGGTGTACAGGAGTGGTGCTGTCAAGATGAAGATGGGAGATAGCCTTTTTGATGTGAGTACAATTTCATAATAAAGATGAAAAATGGAATGCCTTTTCTTGCCCCACTTAACTGTCCATGCTATTATACATGGATGAAATAATCTTATATTTTTGCACATTTGAACAAACTTCAGTTAACTTTTATGTTGCAATTAATTACTCAATAAAATATTTTTGTGCACGTGTATAATAATCTTATACTTCCTTCTTACCTTTTGAATTGTTGCAGGTCTCCCCAGGAATGAATTGCGATTTCGCCCAGGATGTTGTGGTTGTTAATAAAGCAGAGAAAGGCTGTGGCATTATCGGGGAGCTGAACAAGCGAGCCATAATAACCCCAGATGTAGACTCCATTTTAGCAAGTGTAGATGGTTTATGATAGTTTTTTTCTCATTTGCAATACAATTTTGTTTCCTAGGTAACCCTATATACCTTTGAGAGGGAAATTATCTTCGTTTGGAACTATCAGAGAAAATAGTTGACAAGTTCCAATAGCTAGACTAGTTAGGAATTTTTTCCAGTACACCAGCAGCCACCATAATATGCAGAACAGTGGATTGTTTTAGACTCATTCAAATGAACCTATTGCAACTAATCGTCTTTGTCTAATGGCATTGAAATAAAAATCATATCCTACCATTTAAGTATATATGCTCTGCTCTCTGTTCGAGACATTTGTCAATTCTCCTAAATTGAATGTATTTGCTTTATAAAATTATTGGAACAAACCATCCTTATGAGGTGAATTGGCTCTCGAACAGTAGTTGCCACTTTCAGAAGACACTGAACTTAATGAGCAAAAGCAAAATCTCGACTTCTTCATTATGAACGAAACACACTATGGGAAATATAACAGGCACACTTTTTGTGATTTAATATCACATTATTGGAAGTGAAATTTAGACATGGCAGGCTTGTCCAACCTAGAGTTGGTGTAACATAATTTGAGCTCCATGCTGTGGTTGAAGAATGGTAACAGTATAAGGAGCATGAGTGTAGGAAGGTGAGAGCTCGAATGAGAAATGTTGCAGAACCATAGCCAAAGCAAGTTTTGCTTCTATCATGGCAAAGTTTTGGCCTATGCAGGTCCTTGGACCCCAGCCAAATGGAAAAAATCCTTGCTGATCCTTCGACGCCTTTGAAAATCCTGCGGAGAATCTCTCTGGTTTGAATTCCCCTGCATCAGCACCCCAAAGCTCCGGATCATGGTGAATGAGTAGTGTTGGCAGAGTAATATCAACTCCTGCTGGAGCAATGATGTCCCCAATTTTGGTTTCCTTGTAAGTATGTTGATACTGAGCAATTGCCGGTGGATACAACCTTAGAACTTCATTAAGTATCATGGTTACCTGCAAGAGAATTTTATACAAGTATGCGATTGTAAAGAGAGAAGAGGATGTGTTAATCACCCTTGTATGTGATTGCAGAGAGAAATACTCACAATCTTGAGGAGGCTTAGAGCTTCAAAATTAGGTTCTTTTTTACCACAAACTTGTAGGACTTCTTGCCTTGCCCTTTCTTGCCAGTCTGGGTGCATGGCTAAAACAATCATGGTCCATGTTAGCCAACTTGAGGTTGTTTCTTGGCCAGCAAGGTAGAACTGCTTGCACTCTTCTACCACCTCTTCAATTGTCAACATCTCATTGCTTCTTGTGTTCCTTACAGTTTCTGATAAGTCCGTCTGATTATTAGACTGCAAGAGCATGCCTAGCAAGTCATCAACCCTGGATTCTCCGGCCCTTATTGCATTCATTTTCTTCTGGATTATGTCTCGCAGCATTGATGTGATATCTTTGGCCAATTTCTTTCTCCTTTGATTCTTTTTTGTTGGAACAAACCTGTATTAAATGGTTAAGATGTTAATTTTCTCAAGAACTGATATTAAATACTATGCAGGGGAAATATTAGGCAATGGAAATGCACCTGAAACCAGGAATGTATAAGGTAGTCATTGCTTCAAATGTTAGCACAAGAAGCTCTTTCTGAAGCTCAAAGACCCTCTTCCCTTCTTCATAGGTGCTTCCGAATGCAGCTCGAGAAATAACATCTGCACTAAGTTTCTGGATTTCAGGCCATATATCCATTTCCCAAGCTCCTTGAAGAGGAACCATCCTTTTCCACTGCTCTATCATTTCCCCACAACCAACTGCGAAAACTGGTACCATTTCCTACAACAACAAAAACAGAAGAAATGACTTATTCTGAAAAAGAATTGAATCTGTAAAATCAGAAAGAGATGTCAGGCAATAGATGGAACCTTCAGCCTTTCTAGGTGGAAGGCAGGATTGATTATCCTTCTGTGTTTGGCCCACTTCTCACCCTCTAGACTTGCAAGTCCTTTGGTCAGTATGAGAATGAGAGGGTTCAGGGGTGGCTTATTGAAGTGGCCTTGCCTGTTAGACAAGATTTCTTTCATCATCTCTGTATCCATGACGATCAGTCTTGGTGTTGTCCCAACCCAATACATTGATATCTTCCCTGTGATCAATAAATTGAGAAATTAAGAGATATGAAGAAAGACACAATATCAGCAGACAAAAACATAAGCAGAACTAATTAACATGGTGGTTACCATATTTCTGCATATTAGTTAGGGTGAAAGGGTCGACGCGTGGCGCAATCTGGTGAGTTAGGCTCATAGGCTTAGACCATGCTTCCTTTATGAGCTTCACAAACTCCTTCATGTCTCCAATGAGTGGCCTGTAAGGGGTGCCTCTAATCCCTTGGCGCTTCAACTGCCTCTCAAGCCATTTGGGTTTCCACCAAATGGAGTAGGAAACTCTAGCAGCACCATACAACAGCAGAACCAGTGCAAGAGAACATAATAATACTACATATTCTTCCATACTTGAAAAACTGAGAGATTCTTTGAGTGCTAGATATGAATGATGGTTCACAAACTCAAAACTTGAGCATATATATAGATATTGCTGAAGAGAGAGAGCTCCCTTAACGTTATTTGTAGAAGATGTTTGAATTTTGAGCTTCCAGTCAAACGTTTATCTTGTAAAGGAAATAACTTGTCAAATCTAAGGTTGTTTTATAATGTTTACTTGACATTTCTGTTGCCAAATTATGTTTATGTTCCTTCGATTTATTTATCTCTTGGGGAGAAAGGAACAGAGTACTATTGGGATTATAATAATCCTGTGATTCTGAATACGTGGACATGCTGATACAACTTTTGACTTTGTGTTGGGCAATGTTCTGTGTTTACTTGAGGCCCAAATTTGTATGTTGAGTGAGGAACAAGCCTAGACCCACAAAAAATAAATAAATGTATTTTGAGTGTGTAGACAAATGAACAGTAAAATACAAAATAATAGATAACAGAAAGTTTCATTAGTACTTAGCAAGCAGAGATAGAAGCTGAAAAAAATACAATTCACAAGTGAAAAACATAACATTTAATTAACCTAGTTACTTGATTAACGAGACCTCTTCCAACATTGAGAAGAGAAGTAACACTAGACTAATTGAGATAGATGCTTGAATACTAATGACCTAATTTTCCAGTTTTTGTTTTTCATTACAATGATAAGAAAATTTTGTCTGCCATCTGTTTACCTACTTCAGTCAACTTCAGTCATTTGTTACTCCTTTGTACTTCTTCTGGTGCTGTCTGATCCTGTAAATCATTCAAATAACCGCAAATATATAACATGGCACACATAGATCCAGCTTGTTCTGCCCTCTGCACAGCCAATGCCTTTGAAATCGGACTAAGTAGGGCCGATTCCACCCCAGCCGTCGGATGATAAGACTTCATGATGCAAAATCCAGAGTCAATGACATAATGAATACCAGTCAGCATTAACATTGAAGTTTCGGCTACGCTTGTTGCAAGCACAACCTTCCTGGCCCCTTGAGGTGTAGGCTCAAGAGCTTGTGCATGAATTATGGGACAGATAATCAGCTGGCCATGGCCGCAAGCTTTTGTTAATTGCCTCAACATTTGGTCAACGGCTTCAATTTCTTGTTGAACAGGCAAAAACACCAATATGTTACCAGGTTGTTGTGTGAGTCGTGACTGTGTCACATGAATTTCAAGTGTTCTCGCCACTGCTTGGTTCACCAAGCCTTCTTCCATCTTCTTCATGTGGCTTATCAGATTCCGCAGCCTTCTTCGGGGAATTTTGAAAACCGGGGCAGAATCAAAATAGCCACTCAATTTCTTGGCATCAGTTTCAGTTGAACATGAAATCAGCAGTTTAAAATCGCATTGCTAAATAGAGCAATATCCTTAAGCTTTCCCAATAAAATATCAGTTGATAAAGTTCTCTCATTGGCCTCATCCACCATCACCACACCATATCCCTCCAAATCTGCCTCACCATCCAATATTTCACGCACCAAAATTCCATCTGTCTTGTATTTGATCAAAACATTACTAGTATGATCAGTTTTATTATCAGGGCTGGAATAGGCTAATATCCAAGCTGGGCCCCTGTTTTCGCAGGCCACTCTGGCAGTGACACTTGGCATAACCGTAGCAATCCCCGGTGTCAGTGTAATCCCAATCTTCTCTTTCTGGCCTTGTGTAGATATTGAGGTATCTGTGTGGTTTTCCCACATCCACTCTGTCCCCAACAATAACAAGAACCTGATGGCTTTCAATTGCTTGAAGCAAATACTGGTAGATGGGTAATCTTTTCTCTCTCCTCATCGAGCTTCTCCATTGAATTCAAGTTTGAATTCGCGCTAGAAGATGGTGCAGATGCCATGCCCACCACTGTTGATGAGATTAGAGAGCTTATTAAACCAAATTGTGCAAGTAATGTAATAGGATAACTTAGGACCCAAGCAAACGTACTGAACCAAATTGGGCTTTATTTGGTACCAAAAATAAAATACTCAAATTGGGCTCTTTAATTCCTCCTTTCAGTGCCTTCCAAGGAGCCAGTCCAAGAATTAGGGCCCATAAAATTGGGCCGTGTTTGTCACACTAGGAATTTAGTCAATTAAATTATATTTTTATAGGAGTTATTATGAGTGCAGAGTTATTATTGGACTATTATTGTAGAATCTCCCGAGTTGTTTTGGCAGTCCAAAAATACTCATCATATATTAGGGTCATAATGGTGATGGAAAAATCAAATCTAGTTGACCCAATATTGATCCTTCTACTAATTCACACGTCAAATTGTACACCAAACAATTTATAAAAAAAAAGTGGTTCGGGTTTTTGTCACACCCTAAAATCTAATATATTTCCCTCTGCTTCGCCTGATCCATTATAAATTTTGTAGTTTGGGTCTGGCTTGAATTTAATCTGGGTCTACCTTTTTTTTTTTGAGTCGAAACACAATTGAAAGGGAAAGGAGACAAACCATACAGCGACCAAACACACTTTAGTCTGGGTCTAGCTAGATAGAGCATTTCTAGCATGCTTTTCAAAAGTCCCCTCCATATATGGCAAGAGTTGGTGAAAACCAAGTCAATACGAAAAATCAAAATAGTATTCCTTCTGAGTCGGTAGAAGAAAATAGATGTCCCTTTATTAAGTTTCAGTAAAACCCTATCTAGCTAGCTCTAGAATTAGTCTTTTACTTTTTGGGCTTGGTGTGCTTAGAGATGCATATGGTCATTTGGAGTATACATGTTTAGCAATTTACTTGCCGTATGAAACTAAGTAATTGACTAAGCTCAAACCATAAGGTCATAAGAGGAATACATTGAATTTTAACTTTTCTATGACACATTCACCTACTCAGTATTTACGCATGAAAATATCATTTATGTTGAGTCGTCATGACCTATTGAATGATACATTTAACATATTAAGTGGTGTAATGAAATAAACCGATTCCATGAACTGAAAATGCTTCAACCTACAAAACCAAAATTTTGACTAAAGAAGAAATACCAAAAAACCTCTAGGTTCATGATGCTTCCAAATGACATGAGACATCACTTTGTCAAAGTTAACTTTGACAATGTGTTACTATATCATTATATGCAATGATGAAAAGGATCCAATCTATCTTCAAAATCAATTTATATCCAATATATGATCAAAGCAAAACAGAGGTTTCCACAAAGTTAATCTTGTAACTCATTGATTAACAGAGTGAATACATCTCTTAAGAGTAAGCTATGTGTCTTGCTAAAAAAGAAACATAAATGATAGGGTGTCCATTGTCAAGATTTCAGAAGGACGGATTCTTGGCTCACTACTAGTAACATCGATATTGTACCCACTTAACCGCTTACATATTCGGCATTTGGAGACGTATATGGTGCGCTTAGAGATGTATATGGTCATTTGGAGTATACACGTTTAGCAGTTTGCTTGCCGTATGAAACTAAGTAATTGACTAAGCTCACACCATAAGGTCATAGGAGGAATACATTGAATTTTAACTTTTCTACAACACACATTCACTTGCTTGGTATTGACGCATGAAAATATCACTTTGTTGAGTCGTCATGATCTATTAAATGATACATTTAGCATATTAAGTGGTGTAATGAAATAAACCGATTCCATGAACTAAAAATGCTTCAACCTACAAAACCAAAATTTTGACTGAAGAATAAATACCAAAAAACCTCGAGGTTCATGGTGCTTCCAAATGACGTGAGACATCACTTCGTCAAAGTTAACTTTGACAGTGTGCTACTATATTGTGTTATATATATATATATATATATATATATAATGATGAAAACGATCCAATCTATCTTCAAAAATCAATTTATATCCAATATATGATCAAAGCAAAACGGAAGTTCCCACGAAGTTAATCTTGCAACTCATTGATTAACAGAGTGAATACGCCACTTAAGAGTAAGCTATGCGTATTGCTAAGAAAGAAAAAACAAAAAAAATAGGGTGTCCATTGTTAAGATTTCAAAAGGATAGATTATGGCTCACTATTAGTAATATCGATATTATGCTTACTTAACCACTTCAATATTCGGCAGATATAAAGTTTTATCACAAAAGACATCGGTACTATTAACAATAGAATCATTCATTATATTTTATATTTTATTTGATTAACTTCGTATTGTTGGACAGCCATCATCTATAAAAGATTTCGTTGCTTGCCATGAAGATCACATTGCTTCTGTCGAACAGAAAAATCGACATGAGCTGACAACATATCTGATTTGGTAAGATTTTCAAATATAAAATACCCAAAGAAGGGAAAGTGACATGAATTTTCTACAAGTGTCCAAAATATTCTTCCTTCAGAATTAATTCAACCAGCAAACAAATATTGGTAGCAGAAAGCTAGAAGGAAATATTCAAATGCAAGCAAGTTAATGAAGAATTTAGACAGTAGAATAATGTTAGTATTGCACTTAGGTAGATCGGATAGAAAAAGGTGTATGCTTAATCTTCAAGGAAAGAAGGTGTATAGAAATGAAACTTGTGATCGTATATATCCAATATTATCTTTGAAATATTAATGGTTAAAATTAACAACAAGGCTTGAAACTAATGGGAATAATCTCATTCTTTGTATTTTAATTATTTATGTGGACAAAAATGTGCTAAAGGTCACAGTCTCACATATCAAAAGTAAAAAAAATAATAATCAGTCTCACATCCATGAGATTACTCAAATCTCATGCCAAGGGGCACCAATGGCGATGTGTATCCAATCTTAGGGGACACCTTGTACGTCTCCATTAATTATAGTATCAGATTTACGTACGTCCATTAATGCTGAAATAGTAGCTTTATGCCAAACACAAATGATATAGATGAGATGGAGCTTATAGAAACAGCGATACGGAGAGGTAACGAAAACACGTTACTGTCAATTTGGTAAATAAAACAAAAAAGTTAGCTGACGTGAACTATTCAAAGCCATTGGATTATTTGAGCGCTCTAAATTTTACGAAATGCGGGTAAATGCAGATGCTCTAAATTCATAGGCTCGGGACCCTAATTATCACATGTTGAAAATGTGAAGATCTTTAAGATAAATTTATCATCCATGTATTCCTATATTTGCCAATCATATAAGTTACAACAACAAATTACCATGAAAGACTCTTCATGGAGCTAAGGATCAAGAGTAGAGAGCTCAATTATATCATCTAACTCTCAAACTTGTTTAGAATATTTGATTTTGTTTCATGGACAAAGAGAGTTAGATGTTGACCTGTAATTAGATTTTGATTTTGATTTTGATTTATGGCCACAATAAATATAAATATATTTCTCTTGTGACCTGCTGTGGGTACCACTGCCACCCCAAGTTGGATAATTTAATCATACTTTGTATAATTATTTTGCGCATGTATTTCCTAAAGAGGAATCGTGGGCCCCCACCTTCCCTAAAGGCCTAAGGTGCACGTACTAGTCTCTAAAAGGCTGACATGAGTAGGCCCTCTCGAAGTGATATTTTTGGGGTGCGTGAGACACGTGATTGCAACTGAGAGAGACGAGAGTGAATATGTGATTCGGTTTGTTGTTTACCCGTTGTATATAATTATGTGTGAATTTCTGATTAGGTGTTTGGTTACCTACATAAATACATTATTGCGGGATGAGCAAAATTATTATGTTTTATTTAAATAGAAGCACAAAACCATAAATTGCGTTAATATTAATCCATCTATTAGAATAAAATAATAAATAAAGAGTGCTGCTAAACAAACTTTAAAATTAACTGAGTACACTTTACTACTAATAAGCTATATAAATTTTCTCATCGAACTCCGCCATTCAAGATTATTGGTGCTTAACAATGACAGCCTTCTATGTCCACCTCAAGAACGGTAACTGTATTTTGGTTTGAAAACTGACGCTGGCTTATTGGAGTCACTTCTTTTATTATGTTTCTCTGTAAATCAATTTGGGCCCTCTCTTCTTTTCACTGGTTGGAGTTGTAGCCCCATTTTCTTTCCAATTATTTACCTTGCCTTTCCATTTTGGTATCGGCTTATCATCATATGGATCTCTTTATTGGCTTGCTGTCTTTTATGAAATCACATCTAGTTTCGACCAAAAACAAAAAAAGATAAGATGACTGGTACTAACGGACCCAAGAATTTTTTAGCGGATGTGCAATTTTGAAAGGTTAAAAACTCTTTGTGGATTGAATATCTAAGGCTTTTTGCCTATATTGACCTTAGATCCCTTCATGCATTCATATCATACATGAAAAATTGTTCTATGTAAAAATATTGACTAAGTATGAAAAATGGTTTTTCGGAATAATCATTTTCTCAATATAATTTTTAGCGGCTTTTATTCCTTACACATCAAATAAGAAAACTTGATTTTATGGGATTTTATTATGAAGTATATATTGACTTAATGAGCTATCATTTTTAGCCTAAATCATATTTTGCACTAAAACCGATTTTTCAAATTTTGATTTGGGGGGAATTTGATTTTCTAGTATTTTTATTTGAATCCAAATGGGGGGTACTTCCTTATTTACATTGTAAACTTAAGTAAATGGAGTAATATAAAAATAAATGAAAGTAAAAAGACAAAGACATTTACTTAAATGTTGAAGATGGAAATAAGGAGCAAATGGGTAATTTCAAGCACCAACAATGGTTTTTCTGGCGAGGGGAGGTGCAGCTGCACCTCTTTGCTCCTTAACAGATCCGCCAGTGATGACTGGTGATGAAAGATATGGTGTTTTGCTAAAAAGAGAAGTAAGATGATGAAGATTTGAATTGAATGAGCTAGTAAATCAACTCCTACAGTAGCTTATGAAATTAAAGATTTTGATACAAACCCAAAATTTGAAAAGAGGGCACAAATTCATGTAAAAATAGAAATGTGGTTTAGGATTAGTAGTAGGGTGTTGTGTGATAGATTGTATTAGGGTGTATCAAATGTATTTTTGGTAGTTAAATAGGATGAACTTAGTTAATTTTACATTTTGATTAAAAATATTATGGTGTTCTCAATTAATTTTAGGATTCGTATGGCAGAACTCTAAATAAATTAAGAGGGGATGTACAGAATTTTATCTCAATAATAGAACATTGATATGAAAAAACCCATAGGGCATGCAAGATTGTCTAACATTCTGGTTTAATAAACCAATTTAGCTCATTGAATTTATCTTATTGATTGTTGACATTCAAAGTTTGGGTGAAAAAGACTAATTGGTTTAATAAACCATTTTTTACCTCTTGTTTTTATGGCATTAGTCATACTTGTTATAAAATAAAATAAATAATAAAAAATTGTGTCACGCTCACGCACATGCTTATTTTTCTTTCAAACTTCAACTGTATTTTGTTTAGAACAAAGCTTAACTTTTCAAACTTTACTTGAGTTATGTTTGCTTTATTTTGAATTTATCATAATTAAGAAGAATGAAAAAGCGAAGTTTTTTTTTGGGGTGGTGAAATAGGAGATTAACTCCTAAACACACAAAAACTAAATGACAAAGAAATCGAAGTCATTGTCATGATTTGAGATAAACTATACATGTTTAAGTAGGTTCTTAACAATTTTCCAATATAATTAATTACACAAATTGGACCCCATAAATAAATGTTAAATATGTATTGAATGGTGAAAGGGCTGAATCTAAGTAAATTTAGGTTTTAGTAAAAAAAAAAATTCACTTTTGAAAAAGCCAAAGCTTTTTCAAAAAAGACAGAAAAACCTCTCAACTTTCAAGTCAAAGACATGCAAATGTAAAGGATTCCTTAGGAAATCCAAAAATAAATAAGGGCAATTTTGTTCATTTTGGCTTCTTTTACAAAATTTCTCTCTCCTTTGTGTTTTTCTAAAGTCTCCCCTGAATCTATCACCTCTTTTGTGGTCAACATCGATGACTCTTGCCAATTTTGTTGATTTCCTTATCAATCATAGGGGGGGTCCTCCACCCGTTCACATGTATCAAAATCATTTGTTGTAATGCTTGCCTTTTCTCTTTTCCCTTCTTTTTATGGTACGTATTTTTAACATTGTAGATGTAGTTTGGGTCAATGATTAAAGTAATGTCTGCTCTTGTATTTAAGTTCGATTTCTGACCTCGTACATTAGAATAATTTAGAATATTCTTTTATAAAAAGAGTTATACATTTACATCGATACCATTGCCTTCTCTTCTAGTGGAATTCAAAATTTGATTTCCATTTGTTAATTCTTAATAAATATTTATTAACTCTTGATTAAACTTATCGGTGAGGGAATAGAAATAAAGATGATTGGCACTGTTTAAAAAAAAACAAACAAATCACAGCTGTCTGTGATAATTGACAGCAACAAATAACGATCATACAAATTTTAATCACAATTTGATCAAGTCCACGTTGCAATAAAAAGTTATTGTTCCAATGCAGGACATATAAAATACACCTTGAAAGCATAATCCATGGATAAATAATGCACCTCAAAAAGCAACTTAAATATATTTTCTCCTGGAATAATATAAACAAGATAAAAGCACGACTGCGACTGCAACTGATAATAAATAAATAAATAAGATCAGATTTATATAATTAAGTGTCCCCCTCCACTCATTTAGTACAACTTAATTGGTTTGATTTTCTTTCTTTTTCTACGTAAGTGGCAAGAAAAATATAATTATTTTATTCATAATTATGGCAAATTATTCAACTACTCTCCAAGCCATTCTTCCCCTCCTTGATCCCCATCAAGAAAAGAAGTCAAGGAATGGAAATTAAGAACCAAATTTGGTTGAACTTGAACACAATCGTGGCTGCCACCATTCAAATGCTGCAACATTTCCTCTGAGAAAATTTGAGCTGGTTGGTCCACACAGTGTGACAAACTATTGGCACCATTTTGATCAACATCGTCACAATTAATCGCCGGAAAATCCGAATTCAGGAGACTTGCAAGGCTAATCTCGTTCATGTCAAAATCCACTAGAAAATCCGAGGACGAATTTTCTTGATCAGCGATATTAGAGAAGGAGGACAATGACGACGACCCATTGTTCGTGTGGTCATCCCCCGCATGCCTGTCTAACATCAACCCTCCTCTGTTGTTTTCTTCACAATGTTGGTGGCCAAGTGGGAGTTTGTGAGGGTCTGGGTTGATGAAAACTTTGGTGCACTTAGCAGCTTTGGTTCTGACCACTGGGGACATCTTGGATGGTGATGGTGAGGTCATGTTGGGAGACATGTCCTCCGTAGTCTTGGCCTTTTTGGAAACTCGTTCACCATTTTTGTTGTGGTGCTTGAGATTTGAAGCAGAGCCTTGCCGCTGTTGGTCTTGGATTTTTTTGCCTAAATTGGTGTTCCAGTAGTTTTTTATTTCATTGTCTGTTCGCCCTGGAAGCCTACCAGCTATTAGCGACCATCTGGAAAAAAGAAAAAAAAAATTACAAAATCAACATCAGAATCCCAATTGATCATGATGAACTTTTTTCTTTTCTTTTCCAATTACTAGAATTTCATAAATAATTATTTAAAGCAATGAAATGGCACAAATTACCTGTTCCCCAAGAGCTTGTGAAGCCTGATGATAAGCTCTTCTTCATCTGGTGATATGTTGCCTCTCTTAATGTCTGGCCTCAGATAATTCAACCACCTAAGCCTGCAGCTCTTCCCACATCTTTTCAAACCTGCATAAATTAAGCACCAACTAATCAGAACCATTGATTTGATTTTCAAGCACAATTCAGAAAACCCACACAATCAGATACAATGAGCTAAGCAGTGCACATTTCTCTTCTCTTTTTTTTACCTGCTTTTTTCGGGAGGTTTCTCCATCTGCCTTCACCATGGAGTTTGATGTATTCACTGAGAACTTTGTCTTCATGGGCAGTCCAAGCACCTTTGTTCAAGCCCTCCTTTGCACAACAAGCGCTTCTCCCCATTGTTTTGGTGCCTGCCTTCTCTGCTCACACCCAAAACTCTCCTTTTCACTATAGAAACTGTTTCTTCACTGCCTCTGGTTTTTTTTTTTCTTTCTCCGAGTCGTGTGCTTGTTTGATTTGGTCTCCTGTGTGCTTGGATTCAGATACTTATAGCTGCACATTTTCCCCACGTTATTATTATTATTATTTATATTATGGTCCCTTTTATTTTTTTAGTTTGCCTAGTGGTCCTAAAAACTAGCCTATCTCATTAAAATCAATGAGACCAAAAGAGAAAAAACAAATTCATTAATTTTTTCACTCGTCTCTTATCATCTGACTTATCACCTGACTGACAATAGAAATAGACACGTAATTACGTTAAAAAATTATGAGTAAGGCAACACCTCATTGCAAATGATTGTTTGTTTAATGTGCACTTTGATCATATAATTCTGTAATAATGTAAATGATCCAATATATATTGTGATTTACCGGTTTCCACCGTCCAGTTTAATAAGCCGCCCACACCCAATCAGTTAGGTTCGATGCTTCCACATTTGAGACTCAAATTCCCCAATTATAAGGTCCAAATGTTCATATTACAAAGCAGATCTTCTCATCTACTAGGCCTCCAAAAGGAGGTTTTTTTTTTCTTTTTTCAAATGGAGGAAAAAAAAAAGCGATAAAATTTTATTATGTCAATAAAAGGAGACTTTGGAAAAACACAAAGGAGAAAAAAGGGACTTATTTATTCGATGTACAGCTCTTTTATCACTCATCACTTAAAAGTTCAAGAATTAATTAGAAATTAAGTACTCTTTCTCCCAAAAATAAACAAGCAAACCCAACATTATTATACTGCCTTCATTAGCAGAGTTGGTGGACTGTTTGACGTTGTGTGAAGATTTTGTGATGAAGAAATCTGGACCGAAGAATCTTCCATACCATTACCATATATATTATATAAATTTAGAAATCTGGACTCGTTAAGCAAAAATATTATATAGTCGATCCAGTCTTTTTCATTATATTTTTATTACCAAAATGCTGAACACGACGTATATATTTAATGCAGAAAGGGTGCTTTGTTTATTCTGAAACTTAGCAAATTATTATATGTTTATTGCAAAGGAAAAAAGAGTTTTCTAACACAATAATATTATACAATTTTCTAAGTCAAATTTGAATCTGCCTTGCCTTTGCTTCTTTTACTCTCAAGCTAACATTCCAAGAGACCCTTGAAAGTTTGTTAGGCTGCCACCTCTCTCTCTCTCTCTCCTTCTGAAGTATGTATGTACTATTGCCTGCATGAGGTTGAGGTTCAGCATCTAGTTTCAATCGTCCCTGTCTCCATCATGCAAATCAATTGCAGTTTCCATTTCTTTTAATTATTTAAGCATACCCATTACTTAGTCCTCTAATTAAATTGATGATAAATAATTAAACTAAGGCCACAAAATAGCAGATAGGAAAAACGAGTAGAGTATTGTTAGTTGGTGGAGTTGTGTGGTACTCTCTCTTTTCTCGTAGGAATTTTTTAAGGCAAAATTTTAACGATGCCACCCTCAGACAGAGCACCTCGGTTTCTAATTGAAGTCCTTCTACTTCATCAAAAAAGTATATTGATGATAAATGATCAAACACAAAAAGAAGATCCACAGTAAGATTAGCCTTGATTTGATCCATGCTATTAATTATAATCACTCGTATAGTCTTTTCAGAAAGTACGTCTCCGCACACGATAATTATTGGTGTCATTGCAGTTGACGTGTCCTGGCTTCCACGCACTACAACATGTCAGTGTTGATTAGTTGTTCGTTCGTTTCGTTGTACATGTTCCACGCAGCACAGCGGCACAGAGCACTAGTTTATAGACAAAATAACGAAAAAAAACAAGAAAGACTTGGCTATCGATCCATTTTTCTTTGTGATCATACATTGAAGATCAAAATTTGGACTAATTCAAATAGTTTATTTTGCAGCACCACTCGCTGCAATTTTGGTTGCATGCAAGTATACACATTGGTTGCGCCAAATCTGGACCTTGAGACTGATGCGAGTTCAGGTTTAGAATATTGGTACTTTGTTTTGTAGAAGAAATTCCTTTAAGTTGACCCAAAAAACAAAAACAAAAAAACAAAACAGAAAAGAAAAATCTATGGCGAGAGAGAGCTATTGATGTCAATTTGTCAAGAGGTTGTTGGTATTGGAGTAATAAATTAGGTAGTTGGTATTGCATTATAAAACTATGAAATTCTTAGAGCATTGACTTTAACTTTCACCCTGCACATGAGAAATAACTTCAAGCATTTTGTTTCCTTCAGAAAAGGTAAACTTTGCTTTCTAAATCCAATAATTGAGAAACCACACCCAACTTTCAACTCCTCTTGATATCAAATCAGTAATGGCCTCATCACTTTCTTCTCAGAAATGTCAACATGCAAAACATACTGTCATCATATGCTTTATTGAAAACGGTGAAAGTATAGAAACTAATATAGGAAGACGTAATTGTGTTGCAAATATATCTTAATAAGGAATACTCTTATTTGCATACGTGGTTAGAGCAGTTTGGTATGACATTAAGTCCCGCTCCCTTACAACAAAGTTCGAATCCCCTTCCCATTTTCACTTAAGTTCAAATATTTCTTTTTATAAAGAGTAGTTTAGAGTATGCATTGTTTTCAAAAAATACTTACTGTTTTTAATGATTGCCATGTTCCATGTGGTTGGTATATGTCAAAGTCTATTGAGTGACACGGTACTGATGGATTATTAATTGCAAATTTGAATTATCATCAGATTGATAATTTTATTAAATGGGTGTGGTTGTAAAAGAATAGCAGGCAAAGAAATGGAGGATTATTATTTACACTATAAATACGAAAGAGATGGCAACACAAAATTCCAATTTGGGAAATTCAGGAAATTAGGCAAGTCATTAATTCATGGTTATGTGTCCCTTAAAGAGGTGTATCAGGTTGCAGGAATCTCAATTTCGGGATAAATCAAATCTGTCCTCGACAAATAGATGCCTAGCTATCAGCGGTGGGACAGTACATATTTTATTCTTAAAACTTAGATGTAACGAGATGTATATTTCTGTGTGTTTGATCGTTTTCTCTATATTAGCTGTTTTTTTCACAATAAGATATACACGAATTGTAAGAGATAGATTTTTCCACATTCTATTTCATAAACAGTTAAAATTTACGACTCTGAAAAAAGTACGTATAATAATTATTTTAGAGTGACAATAACATCTCGCTTCCATTATTGTATTTTTGGTGAAAAACAACATTATTAGTTGTTTGTGAAATTTAGTTGGTGTGTATTAGAGTTTGAATATCGGATAGGTTTAGTGATATGGTTCACACATTTCACTAAACAGAATAAACCCAAAAGTTCCTTTGCTTTGCTACATGCCAAATGACATGTGTATCATCCCGTAGCTCTCGTTTTCAAACCAATGGAAGCACAATGATGCGCAAAGCTGCTCATTTTCAGCAATAATTCTGGGTCCACTTCAGTTTTGATATGTCTACCGTCGATGCAAAATGATGCAGAATATGTATGTAGTCAATTGGCATGCATGCTAAATTCACAGTGGATTTGATATTCTTGGCTTCATAATTTCTTGGTTTCATATCTAGCTAAATTAACATTTGTATTGCGGAAGTTCTTGTACTTATTAAAAGTCGAGAACCACAATTATTGGGACCACTCCAATTTTGTAATCTATCGACAGGGACATTTAAATTAAATGGTTCTTGGAATTTTCTCTTAGGTTTTGTTCTTATTTTGGCTCAAGTAATAATATGTACACACAACCAACTATTCAATTGGTATTGTTTTCGTTGGAGGAGGCCTTGTTGGAGTTGGCCCGCTAAAGGATGCAGAGGATGGTGGAAGACCTGCTCTCAGCAAGAAAACGATCGATCGCTTTTGCCAGGTGAAATGATGGTGGAAGAGCTGCTCTCAGCAAGAAAGTGATCGATCGCTTTTGCCAGGTGATCTATCGCATCGGTGATTTTGAGCTCTTGGTGTTTTTGGTTCTAGAGTGAGTTTTGGGCAAGTTCTTGGTCTAGTTTGACTAGGATTGTATTTCCTATATTTTGTGTAACTTTGTACTGTAGTCCTATGATCTATAAATAGGCATTTTAGCACTAGGGTTTTCTCTAACGAGTGCAAGAGAGAAAACAAAGACATTAAATTGGGTTTGAGCTAGGGTGAGAGAAAAGAGAGTTAGGGTTTGTGAGAGATCAAATGGATTCTTCATTGTAACCAAAGAGATTCTTCTACATTAGTGAGTTTCTCGAGGATCACAGAAGAGGACGTAGGCACAACGCTAAGTTTGATGTAACCTTACTGTGGATGTTTGGCAAGTTGTAAACCATATGGGCACAAGATACTCCTAACTAAATATTGTAGCTAACTTTAACGATCAAAACCACCTGTATTAAGTTATAAACATCAAACTTTCAACGACAGGATCAGTAGGTAATGAATCCGAACCTTATCATACGATCCATGCACATGAAGCATTTAAGGAAAGTTAAAAACGCAAGTGTCGCTTTACACAAATTGCTTTTGCAAGTTTAATTAAGCTTTGGTCGGTTTGATTGGCTCAAATTTATCCAAAAGTATAACTATTATCGTTAAAACCAGTGCCTCACTAGCACACACAAATATAAATCTTGACAAAGATTACATTTTATCATCGAAATTCGAAAAGCATGCATCTAATATGTTGTTTATTGTATTATATACGCGGGCAACCTGCATCGCATGTGAGGAATATATTTTATCCAAATTACTTTGCAGCTGTAGAAGTTGTTGAGCTAAGAAGATCAAGCTTAATTATATTATAAATTTCAAGTGGACCGATCCATTTTGATTTATTATATTAACACGTGAAATTTTTTTATAAGGTCTCTATGGGAAAATATGTTATATATTTTTTTTTTGTTGGGTAAATAAAAGCATGTGGGATGGTGGAAGTAAATAATTGAGGGCTCATTGGATCAATGATACGAATTACTGCCAGGCACTAGCCTGGGAGGATGACAAGGTTTCAGGGTTACAGAGCTGCTGATTCAATCTTGCCATGCATGGCCCATCTCGGATGGTCTTTAAAATAACATGAAAATTTATGACCTTCTATATTAAATATAAATATAATTCAGACAGGAAAAAAATAGTAGTAAATATAATAAATAAAAAAGAAAACTCCCTCAACCTACATTCTCGCGGTATTGAAAGTCGGATGGCTTTAGCTCTCTGGACCACATTTTATTAAGAAATTTCCAGAGTCTTGACTTTACGTACATCATCATCATCGGTTTGGAAGCTACCTTCCCACATGTATGGGATTGGGATTGATATTGTCCTTTTCCATGGAAAAAACAAAACAACAACAAAAAAGTTACACAAGTTTTTTGGCTGAATTTTCCCGCGTACATATACATATGCATGTACAAATTATTTGTATATATGCAATACATTAACATATATATATATATGCATACATTAACATATATATATATATATACCAGTCCCGATCTCTTGAACCACAGGAGTTTAAGAGATATATTGTGGTCACCCACCGTTGGATATTAATTCAATGATTCAAAAAAATTTCTTAAAAGGAGTGCAAGAGTGAGTGAACCGTTGAATTTACATCTAACAGTGAGTGACCACAAATCTCTTGGACCCCTGTAGTCCAAGAGATCATGACTAATATATATATAAATCCATTCTAGCTAGCTAGCTAGTACTAAATCTCTACAAACAAACAAATCCATGTGTATAATCATTCAACAAAATCACAGGTTCATCACAAATTAGTCCGTCAAAATTCTATTTTATAGTAAAAACACTTACAAACATCGTTTTCGAAGAAGAATGAAAAACTCATGGATCCATATTTAAAGGCATAGTAAAGTACACGACAATAACCATTCATACTTTTTGCCGATACTAAAATTTCACATTCACACTTGAAACGCACTGTATATAATATGCACAACACACATCAAGAATCTTTGAAAAACTTGCCTTTAATATATACTGAATTTTGTCATAGCAAAACACACATGTCTCCAAATTATTGACAAAAATGTTCAACTGCAAACTAACAAAGTTCATCTTAGTAATGGAATGTTTTTATTCAGTACAACAGAGTTGGAAAGTTTTGCAAAGTGCAAAGCTAGAGGGGCTAGCTTGATTTTAACTAATGATCCACTGATCATCATCTACTGAATTCAGAAAAGATGAAAGTGCATTGAAGCCGTTCACATCTCCATGATCATCATCATTTGGTTGAAGTGGGTCATCTTGATCATCATCACCAGCTCTCCATTCTCCCAACCTTGCTTCACCCATCAATAAATCTTCAATCTTGGTAATTCCACACTCCAACATGTCCTGATCACAGTCGTTGATTTGTGCTTTTTGGAAATCAGAACTCAGCACATCCGGTATGAGCATGTCATTGATATCAAAATCCCTCAGAAAACCAAACGAAGAATCATGCTCCTGAGCCGCTGAAGAACACGGGCTTTCGCTGTCGGAACCAGGAGCCACGTTCGATCTTTCAAGCATTTGATCATGGCCATCCAAATGTGAGGGGATGGCAACCTTCCTGCACTTAAATGCTTTCGTACGGACCACTTGGACAGAAGACTTTGATGCCGGATTATTCAATTTTTTCGTGTCGTCTTTCGAACTAGTACTAGCACTCAGTTGATCCTGATAAGCCTTGTCACTTCCTTGCTCTGACCTCTTGCTCAAATTGGTGTTCCAGTAGTTCTTGATTTCATTGTCTGTTCGTCCCGGCAACCTTCCAGCAATGAGTGACCACCTAATACAAATTATACAAAATTAGAGACACCAATTTCGTCATAATAACTTGATACCAAGAAGAGATGTAAATCTTCCATATATACATATGTACCTGTTTCCAAGAAGCTTATGAAGTCTAACAATGAGCTCCTCTTCTTCGGGGGAAATGTTGCCTCTCTTAATATCAGGCCTAAGATAATTCAGCCAACGCAATCTGCAACTCTTCCCACAGCGGTTTAACCCTGCAGAAAAAAACACTAGTGTTTAGTTATGAGTACATTGTCCCAAAATGTAGAAGAAAAAAACATGAAAATTGTCACATATATATAATTGTTAATTTAAATAATGAACCGTACGTACCCGCTCTTTGAGGAAGGTCTCTCCATTTTCCTTCTCCGTGAGTGTTAATGTAGTTAGCAAGGGCTTTATCTTCCCAAGCAGACCATGCTCCCTTGTTCAGCCCTTCTTTATCACAGCATGGTTTTCGCCCCATCTGTCTCTCTCTTTTTGAGTTCAAGCAGAGAGTCTAGATTGGAGTGTTAAAAGCTCCACTCCACATGGCGATGTGGACAGATTTATACATGTATGCATGTGAATGGCTGATGGGGGTCAAAAGCTTAGCTCCTACTTTTGAAGGCCAAGCAATTAAGGCTGGAGAAATTCACCTTAACATTTTATCGCATCATAGTACAATAATAAATGAATGTGTATGTATTCGGAGTGAAGCTAACATGGTGGCCGATGCTCTTACAAATTTATGACATAATTTTATTCAACTTGTGCTTCGTTTTTTAATATGTGTAAACATCTGTTTTGATCTCAGAAATATTTGGATCCCCAGATAGGGATCCTAATTTGTATTTTGTTAAAGTTATGCCGAAGATGAGCGGGGTTAAGCGATCAACAGAAACCGAGGAATATAAAAATACACCAATACCATAGAAGAGCGATCTATTTAAAAAATATTCTCTTATCAAACTTAGATTGAGAAATGAATATTTATGCCATTAAACTAGGATATAAACATCTTATATATATATATATATATATATTATCAAACAGTCAAACAAAAGATAGCATTTCCCTGCAAAAACCAATTGGGTGTATGACATTATTCGAAAATTACAGGTTTCGGTGGAATATATCTCGTGGCATCATGTGTGGAATATTTACCAGTTCCAGTGCCGTAAATTATGAGCAGCATCTGAACGTTTGGTGTTATCTTTCCAGACTTCACTGCCCAACAGCATAATTCAACCCACGTTTCACCCACTACATGTACTCGGGACATGGGAAGAGCCATGAATCACGTGGCCTTCAAAATATTAACTTTAACCACCTTTTCTTATTTTTCTTTTACTTTTGATCCAGGGTTTTTGTTTGTGAGTGTAATTTCGTTCGTAGCTGTGGATGCAATAAGAATCCAAGGGGACCACGGCGCATGATGTACTTCAGTCCAGTCTTCTTTTTCTTCTTCTTCGTCTTCTTCTTAACTTAACCTAACAGTAATATTTTTGAACCTCATAGTTATCAGCAAGGCAAGGCACCCTGAAAATAAGAAACAAATGGTTGCTTTCATCCAGGCGTACATGTCAATTTCAAAAAAATGACGAGACGAAGGGGACTTTTAATGAAAATTCCTTGATTTAAGGCATTGGTACTCTTAAATTTTGAATTTGACTTTTGAACATTTATAGCTAAAAGAAAAATTAATAACGCATATACATCAAATAAATAAATCTATTTGAATCTTGATAGGAAGTTACATAACCCCTGCTCTAGGTACGGGCAAAAAGAAGGAGAACCACCACCGTTGAGGCCTTGGTGTTGAAGGGGAAAAGATTTGAATAATTGGGTGGTGTAGAGTTTAATAAATTTTTTTGTGGTATTTTAAGAGTTCTCTCTCTCCTCAGATTTATGAGCTCCTAGAAATATCCCTATTTTAGAAGCGCTTGTTACGACTTGGTCTAACCTAATCACGTGGCCTTGAAATTATTAACTTTAACCACGTTCCTTTTTTTAATTTTTTTTAATCGAGGGTTAATTATTTAATCAACCTTTACCCAAAATGACTGTGACGTGTGTTAAATTTTGCACATGTTGGTTGTTTTTATATGAATGCATTAGTCCACCAAGCCACTACGGGAATTCCACCACAAATTGCAAAGGGACCCCGACGCACGATACTCCTCCTACCTCTTCTCACCAAGGCACCCTCAAAACTGATCAGCTCATGCACCATGTTCTCCGGATGCCCAGAATGCCATGGCAGCAACCCCAAGGATCCAAGACACCAGCTTATGACAGATCACGTTGGATATTATGAACCACATAATTAATAATTTGTACTCTTTCTAAATGACAACATATTCCCTTTCTCGTTCTAACACAACTTCTCCAAGAAAAAATAGTTCGGTTGCCTCTCGTAGTTGATCCTGGAATTTCTCCAGACGCACATGTCATCAATTGATGTTATTTTTTCTAAGGCAAAATGGCGAAACCAAATTCAACCCTAAAACCAAAGCTTATATGATTATAAGAAAGAAATAGAAAATCCAGCCAACCTGATTGATTTTGTCTTGGGAGTAGTGAATTATTACCAAAGTCCTTCTGAGCTGACATATATTCTAAATATTAGTCATATCTCCATGCCTACTACTTTTTATGCATCATATTTCTTAGATTTTTACATTTGTAAATAACCGTGAAAAATAAATGAAGGAAAAAGAAGAGGGATTCCATGAGATTTCGTATGGCGTGTGTAAGGAGCTAGAATACGTACAATTGCAATGATAGGCAATGACAGCGACCACTGTGAGGCTCACTTGTGTCTGTCAAATAGACAATCAGAACATACTATATATACATTATACAGCGACCACTGTGAAGCTCACTTTTGTCTGTCAAATAGGCAATCAGAACATACTATACATTATACATTATACATATACATACATACATATATATATATATATATGGACCCATATGAGCCCTCTACATCTGAACAATACAAATTAGAACAAGAAGAAATTCAAAATCAGCAAAAGGTAGATTCCACAAGAAAACTGCAAACCAAACACGACTTGTGCATTAATTGCATTATTTTGAGACAACGTATTGTTTTAGGGTTTTCTTTTTATAAAAAAATAAAGTTAGGGAGAACGAAATTCAACTTGAGACATCTCATGAGGGAGCAGAGAAAGATATACTAACTAACTAACTATATATGTGATTTGAGTTGGTGAAGTACATCTCATTAAAGAGAAGATAATAACACAAGGGGCTTGTAGTGTTCAAGTGATTAAGAGCATTTATCTCTGCACGACCTGAGACTCTAGGTTCGATTCCCCCCCCCCCCCTCTCCCAATCAGGGATGGATCCACAGAGGAGTAAGGGTGGTCAAGTGACCCCTGCAACTATGGAATATGTCATTAGAGGGGAGCAAATTGACCCCTGCAAACTGCTCGATGAAAGTCCTCAAAGAGATGCTCTTCTGTTTTCTCCCCAAAGCGCAGTGTTGCTTGCGCCCTTGCGCTTCTTTTCTTTTTTTCGTCGAGTTTTGGCCAGGTCTTAAAAAGAATAAAAAGGTTTAGTGGGATGACGTCGACGAAAAAAAGAAAAGAAGCGCAAGGGGCTGCGCTCTGGGGAGAAAACAGAAGAGCAACTCTTTGAGGACTTTCATCGAGCAGTTCGTTTTGGCCAGGTTTTTAAAAAAATAAAATTATAGAGCAGCCTCTATTAAACAGAGGCGCAAGAGCAGAGCAGCAAACAGTTTCCTCCCCTCCCCCAAAATAGTTTTAGCTCATTTCTTCATATGTCAAACCCTAAATCCCCAAATCCTACTAACCAACCTTCACCCAATCCTGCGCTGATGACATCCTCATAATGGTGGCAGTAACAGCAAAATAACAAAGTCACCCCCAAATTCGATTTGATTTGGAAGGTAGATATTGTCCCTAAATTTGAAATTATGTTACCCTAATTTCTAATCTATTTATGCTTTAATTTGAAAGATTTTTATATGTTTTTGTTTCTCTTGATTAATTTTTTTGTTGGGTTTTATTTTGTTTAGTTAGTATTAATAAATTAAGGGTTTTTATTAAGTTGTATATGCTTAGATTATATCTTGGTAAATTGGATTTGTTTTTGTGTTTGTTAATTAATGAAAAAATTTCTTATATATTTTTGTTTTATTAGTTGTTGGGATTTTATAATAGATTGTATTTGTTAGGTTGCATGCTTGTATCTTCTTGGCAAATTGGATTAATTTTTGTCTATTCAATTGTTGGATTGGATTGGTTGTTCATGCTTTATTGATTATTTCTACCAATACAGTTTATGGAACGATATTTTAATAGAAAGTTCTCATCATCTACTTCTAATTCAGATAATGTGAGTAGTTCGAGTTCGAAAGATGTCGTGGGTAGTTCAAAAGAAAGTGAGTTGCAAGATGTCTTGGCTAATTTTCCTGCATGCTCTAGACTTTGATTTTGGAATAAACTTAGACAAGCATATCTATAAAAGGGTCCATGTCAACCTAAAGATCACACATTTCCTCAAACTGATTTTTCAAAGAAAATTCCTTTTAGACGTTGACCCCTGCAAGGAAAATTTCTGGATCCGTCTCTGTCCCCAATATCGCTTGTATCGAAAGCTATTTTTCGTAAAATAGTACAATTTGAAGTTGAACTGGTAGGTGGGTGGAGGAGAGGGAAGCATGCATGATGACTTGAAAATTCTCAACCTACCCCATCCCATGATGTCATTGTGGTATTATAATCGTACGTAGTTGGCAATTTGCAAAACATTGTATTTATTGGCAGTATTATGTTATGTGACCAACCCCTGCCATATAATATAGTAAAATTCTGAACTACTGTTATCCTCACCCAAAAAATATTGCATGAGCTTTTCATGTTACATTGGCAGTGGAATCTTTTTAAAAATCTGCCATATGCAGAAGGGTGAGTGACTTTAGCCAAAGATATGACGCCTTACGTCTCATCATGCTTCATTGAAACTAAAAATTGGTTCTTCTTTATGATAAATCTTCAATCTTTGGTTTGGGATTGGTGGAAACCCTAAACCAGACGATATGAGTCCTGCTGATTCAGAGAGAGAGAGAGAGAGAGAGAGAGAGCTGGACTACAGGATTTCAGAATAATAGAATGTATGGGGGCCAATTGGCCCAGTAATTTCAAATGGTGGATCGTCAACATCAAATTCTGTGGAATAAAAATATAATTCATAACAAAAATAAACGAATTATACATTATAATATTATTAAATCTCCCTCAACGTCCATTATTGTATTGAAAGTTGGATGGCTTAGCTAGCCATGGACCAAAAAAGGAACAGCCTTGAACCAAAAAAGAAATAGCTAGCCCTGGACCACGCACCTCGTACACTATTTGCAATCAATTCGGGAGCTACCTTCCTATATCTGTGGGATCCTCCTTGTCCTGTTTCATGAAAACAAAAACGAAAAGGTAATGACTTTTGCTGAGTTTTTGTACGTACGTATATATATATATATATGTATACGTATGTTCGCAATTTTTTATATATGTTAAGGTGCATCATATATTTTTCTTATAAAATGAGTAATATCAATTAGCATCATCAAGCACACGTTGAACATATCATTGGCTGTTTAGTAAGAGAATGTTGTTATTTCTTCATTGGAAAGGGTGCATATGGAATATAATCCAGGAAAATTTAAAAAGAATTACCTATACTAATACAACACTAACGCAACACGGAAGCACTGGTAAAGGGCTCTCAAGCGATCACCCTAAAGTAACAATGTCAGATTTTATTGATATAATATGAATAAACTGTTGAATACAATGTCATGATTTGACTTAAATATAAAACCAAGTCAACTATCCCACACCTCATAAAATCACTAGCTAGCTCTTCACATCACCGCACCAATTAAACGTACAATACAAGCATGTAATGTGAGACAATCGGTTATCGGTAAAACGAATGAAAGATTGAACGACTAGAAAAATTTGGGATTCTTGAAATGCCGAAAATCAAGGAGAGTTATGAAAAAAGGGGCATGGTTCGTCAAATTTGCGGACATCTTTTATCCTACATGGAATTTAATTAAAAATAATTGAGTTTTACAGCAACAAATATTATTGTTTCATTGATTGATCAGATTGACCATTACAATTATTGACTGATAAAAATGACATTCTAAATTGTTCTAATATACAACAAGGAGGGACATCAAACTGAGGTGCAAGGAAGCGGGCACACTGTCATGACCAACTCGCCTAATATATATTATTATATAGGGTTCGCAACGTTGCCAAGTTATATTGTGGGGTTTGATTCTAACTAATGATCCACTGACCACCATCTTCTGAATTCAGAAAATATGAAAGTGCATTGAGGTCCACAGGTTCTTCATGATCACTTGGTTGAAATATTGGGTTATGATCATGATCATCGGTAGCCATTAAAAAATCTTCAATCTTGGACGTTCCATCCACCAAATCTTGATCGCATCCGCTGCTTTGGGCTTGGTGGAAATCTAAGTTTAGCAGTTGGTCCGATATGAACAGGTCGTTGGTATCAAAATCCATTAGAAAACCAGGAGCCACATTATTTGATCTGTCAACCATTTGATCATCATCATGACCATTATCCAAATGTGATGGAACGACAACGTTCTTGCACTTAAATGCTTTTGTTCGAATCACCTGGACCTGGTGGGACTGTGATTTTTTCGTGTCTTGTTTTGAGCAAGCTTGCTCTACTTTCTTGCTCAGATTAGTGTTCCAGTAGTTCTTGATTTCGTTGTCAGTTCGTCCCGGCAATCTTCCAGCGATGAGTGACCACCTTAAAATATATACACCACCATATAACATTTCAAATTAAGAGAAAAACAAAATCCAGTACTCAAATGAAGTGCTGCCATACATATATATATATATATATATATATAGGTACCTGTTTCCAAGAAGCTTGTGTAGTCTGACAATGAGCTCTTCTTCTTCAGCCGAAATGTTACCTCTCTTAATATCCGGCCTAAGATAATTCAGCCATCGCAGTCTGCAACTCTTCCCACACCGCTTTAACCCTGCATCATATTAGTGTTTATCCCAAAGTTCAGAACAATAAAAAATGAAAGCTGACATACAAATTACAATTAAGGATTTAAAGAAATGGAGTAGTACCAGCTCTTCTAGGAAGGTCTCTCCATTTTCCTTCTCCATGTATTTCAATGTAATTGGTGAGAGTTTTGTCTTCCCAAGCAGACCATGCTCCCCTGTTTAGCCCTTCTTTATCACAGCATGGTTTTCTTCCCATCTCTCTCTCACTGTGCCTCTTTCTCTCTCCGAGTTACAGGGTGTAGCTTGATGCTAATTAGAGTCTTAGGCTCCACATGTCGATGTGCAGGGCTATATATATGTGTATGTGATCAATGCCTCAGCAGGGGACAAAAGCTTGGCTCCCACCTTGGAAGGCCAATCAAGGCCCAGTTTGGGATTGCTGTCACTTTTAAAAAAAGTTGCTTCTGCTGTGCTTTGAAAATAATTAGCTGTAAAGTAAAGCAGCTCCGTGTTTGGTAAACAATATTTTTAAAGTGCTGTTAGTACAAAAAGCAGTGTCAAAGCCGTTTGGTAAGTTTTAATATAAAATTGTTGTAACTGTGAATAATGACTAAAATAAACATGATGTTAAAAGTGTTATGTACTAATCATGTGGTAGTAGTGGTAGTGATGGAGTGGAGGTGGTGGTGGTAGGGATGGCGCT
>NC_024133.1:13118583-13158278 GCF_000346735.1 Prunus mume | reverse complement strand
GGTGGTGTTATTTTTTAAAATGAATGATGGTATTTTGGGAATTAAAAAAATTCATTAAAGGTTCATCTCTGCTTCTTTTGAAAGCAGCTTTGAAAAGCAACCCATAGCCTGCTTTTAAAAGCTACTGTCAAAAGGCCACTGCTTTTAAAATAATCGAGATATTTTATTTTTACCAAACACCTAAAACTGCTTAACTTTAAAGTGAAGCAGGTTTTTGGCGAAAAAAAGCAATCCCAAACGGGGCCAATTAATGTTAGAATAATTCGACTTAATTAACATTTTACTGCACCACAATATATTTACTTACGGGTAATGTTCTCGAACCAGACTTATGCTAAATAAATATTTATATCATCATACCATGCATGCATGATGAGAATATTCGTTCTACATACGGAAAATATCAAAGATTGGAATCTTTGCCACTTGCCAAGCTGAATCGGAACGTTTGGTTTTATCTTGGCAGACTTCACTTGACAACAGCATAATTCAGTGACTGATAGATCAATTTCATGAGCGAGCATTGTGGTCCAATATCGTTATAAACAGCTACTAGCTAGAGAGGGAGCCACAGTTCCAAAATGCCAATCAATCTAATTAAAAGAGATCAATCAGCTCATGAACAGTCCCGTTTTCGAATCCCTCCATTGAGTAATTTCTTGTGCATACGTAACTCTGCACTGACCACTAAGATCTCCCCACCACACCATATGATCTCTAGCCCACGTGGCATTTTTGAAAATAGTTTAGCCATGATTCTCCCACAATAATTTACTTTGGAACTTGGGAGCATATAATCAAATATTTAATTCATGTGGCCTTGAAAATATTGTTGAGTGAGGAATGCTAGCAACTTTCTCTCTAATCTTCTCTTTTGGACATTCTCTATTTTTTGTTTGACATGTGTCATTCTCCTTACATTTAAAACAATGTCATTAATATATTATACAAGTTAACTTTTGCTTTCCAAGTTTACCCTTATTAAATGTATTCAATTTATCCCAAAAAAAATTCACAACTTTCTTACCATCTTATTAAATTTTGTTTTAACGTCAATTATTTTTTTATAAAGAAAATGTTTGTTAAAAAAAAAAAAAAAGAGGAAATGTCCTTTTAAAATAAAAAATAAAAAAAGAGTCTAAACTTGACATTAAAAAAAAGGGACATTTCCTCTTTTTTTTTTAAGCAGACATTTTCTTAAATTAAAAAAAATTGACATTGAAAAAAAAAAAAAAGATGGTGAGAAAGTTTTGAAATTTTTTGGGATAAATTGAATATATTTAACAAGGGTAAACTTGGAAAGTAAAAGTTAGCTTGTATAATATATTAATGACATTGTTTTAAGTGTAAGGAGAATTACACATGTCAAACAAAAAAAGGAGAAGGTCCAAAAGAGAAGGTTAGAAAGAAGGTTGCTAGCATTCCCTTTTTGAGTTTAACAGCACGAGTTTTTTTGTCTGGAAGTGTGTTTTGTACAATACGTAGCTAGCCATGAATAACGCAATAAGAAGATCCTACTATTATTGCAATGAAAAGCTCACCGGAAAAAATTGTTAATTAAGGGCCGACTAACGATCCTTCAAGGGGCCATGCACAGATTCTCCTCCTACTGGTGCTCCACTTCAATCTCCTCCTGCTCTTCTCTGTACCTAAGGGTACTACTGTCATGTAAATAAAGATATTTCAGTATTCGAGACTCGAATAATGTATCTCTTTACTCGTTGTCAATTGACTATGTAGTGCGACAATACTCATATTTTCACGTGGGATGCTTTTAAAACTCTTGTAACAATTGGTTTTGAGTCAACTTTGTCATGAATTAACTATCATCATAGAGTATTCATTGAGATAAATGTGCGTGTACTAATTCAGCACATGTCTTATGCATTATCGATATAATTAAAAAGTAATTTGGAAAGTCCTTTGGAATTGCATAGGATCCATATATTTAATACACGTCGAGGGTCTCTAGCTCGTTGGATATGCACTCGGATACTTTATTTTATGTTTTCCTTTTGTGTCGTATTTATCTTGTTAATTTGTAAATTTTAACTAGAAATTGTAATTCCGCAAGCAAAGAAATCAAGAAGAATAAAAAAAAAAAAAGCCAGTGGCTCCGTGTGAGGAGATCGATCGAGTGCTTCTGAATTAGAAAACATACCATGATATCTAATCCGAATGGGACCTCTGAAAAAGGTACAAGGTCCGCAACGGGGTATTCTCTAATAAGTTTAGAGTTTAAGATTTATGATATTCTCATATTTTGACAGACATACGTTATTTTAAGATAACATAATTAAAGAAAAAATAGAACAATATCATAGTTACTGAGTGAGTGGTAGGTGGACGCACGATGATTTGGAAATTCTCAACCTACCTCATAACATAATTGTAGTATATAGCCGCTGCCTGCTCCTACTATAATGTCTGTCAAAGCATGTAACATTACTTATGATATAATATATATTTGTAATTCCACGAGTATTTCATGTTGCATGCTCATCGGGTCCTCTTCAAAAAAATCATCCATGTGCACAAGAGTGAATTTAGCCGAAGACATGTCGTGTCTTCTGTTCATAGGAAAACAACAAACTTACTTTCTTTCGACAAATATGCATGGGTGTATTGTCTCTCTCCGTCACGCATCTCAGTTTTCATGATTGATTGGTAATAAGAATAACTATCAAGGCATGAGCTCCTACTGGGAATAAAAAATTCAATGGGGCCAATCATCAGTTATTTGAATTCTATCTACCCATTCTTTGACTCACTGCATATTTATATATCTACTTTTTTTGGTGAGAAAAGTCCCTTTGAGTTGACCAGTCTTTTACAATAAATTGTATCATCTTTTTCTTTTTGCATTTTTCTGTTCATGTTAAAAGTAGTTTAGGACGAACCTCTTTCAAGGCAGACATATGTGTGCGGTTGCAAAGACCTAAAGAAGTAAAGATTATTGGACCCAAGCCCTAGTGCATGTTTATGGAAAAAAACAGAACCACTAGCCCACTTGGCTATAAATTATTGTATGTATGTCACTTGTCTTTTTTTTTTTTTTTAGAAAAGTTGATATAGATTCAAATTTCTATTGATGAGTTGGGTTTAATCTTCGAATTCGGTGATTTTGATCGAAATCCTTTAACTTTTGTGCCATATAGAATTACATTCATTTTTAAATATTTTTTTATGTAATATTTTTATTATTTTATTTTTAAAATCAATTTTTGTTCCAATGTTGCCCCTCATGGCTTGAATCAGGTAATAGTCATTTATGTCATATTGCCTATTGCCTATTGCATAGGTATATATATGTTTTTTCACATTTTCGACAATGTGTAATAGTATTTTATGTACATTTTTCTATAGGTAACATACAATTTTATTTTGTCTATTCTTGTATCTTACTCAAGCCCAGTTTGGAATTACTATCACTTTTTTAAAAAAGTTGTTTTTGTTGTGCTTTGAAAATAATTAGATGTAAAGTAAAGCAGCTCCATGTAAACAACATTTTTAAAGTGTTGCTAGTATAAAAAGTAGTGTAAAAAATGTTTGGTAAATTTTAATATAAAATTGTTGTAACTGTGAATAATGACTAAAATAGACATGATGTTAAAAGTGTGATGTACTAATCATGTGGCGGTAGTAGTGGTGATGGAGTGGAGGTGGTGGTGGTTGTGGAGGTAGTGAATGTGGTGGTGCAAGTGATGGAGTTGAATGTGGAAGTGGAGGTGGTGTTATTTTTTAAAAGAATAATGGTATTAGGTTCAAATGGGTCGACGACCATAGTGCTGGAGCTAGGGCTAGCGCTCCAATTTTCCCACTTTGGCTTCATTTAATTGTTAAGCTTCTCGATTCCTTCCACCATAGCCACTTCAAAGTCGTTTGTTTGAGCTTGGTGGAATTCCGTACTGTTTAGCAAAGTCCAATATGAAGAAGTCATATATTCGCTGAAGAACACAGGCCACCGCTGTCACTGGCTATATATAGTACTGTTGCAGATCGAACCAGGAACTGCACTAACAAATTTAACATTATTTGTTGTGTCGACCATGATTTGATCCTCTCGTCATCTTGAACATGCGATGGGATCTAAGAGCTTGTCAACCTTTGTGCACTTAAGATGTGGTATGGCTAACATTACTCCTATAAATTTGGGTGTAAACTCATCATAAATGAAATATTTATGAGTTTATGTTGGCGTTGAATCCGATGTTATTTTAGTCTTTCGGCCTTAGGGTTAGGGTAACATTTGAAAGTTATTATGTAACATTTGAAAGTGAACCAAATTCAAGTACTAAAAGCAAATACACAAACTTGCATTTTGGGCCGAACCCTAAACCACATTAATTTGTAACAATTCACTAATAGCCACAAATGTGATCTGGAAAACATACGATGTTGAACTAGCCCAGATTAAATTGCAATTTGGGTTCTTTTATAACATATATATAGTCACTTTCCCTTATTGCATGTCTAAGTGGGGCTTGTACAGTTGGCTAATTAATCCAATATTGATAATCTTCAATGTTCATAAAAGATGAAAGTGCATTGAACGCTACCTCTCCATCAATATTAGGTTCAAATGGATCGACATCAGCAATGATAGGGCTACCCCTCCAATAATTCTCCACCATAGCCACTTGCCATTCCTTCATTTGGGCTTGCTGGATTTCCGTACTGTTTAGCGAGTCTAATATGAACAGGTCATTGGATGAAGAACCAGCAGGAACTGATGAGCTAACAGAGTTAATATTATTTGTTGTGTCAACCATGATTTGATGATCTTGGTCATCTTGAAGATGCGATGGGATGCCCGCATCAACCTTTGTGCACTTGAAATGTTTTGGTCTAATCGCCTTAGCCTTGTGAGACTGATCTGATGGTATTAACCCTTTCTCATTATGTTGATTTTTCGGATTAATACTAGGTTTATGGTGTTCCAGTAGTTCTTGATCGGAGGATGATCTCTTGCTTAAATGGGTGTTCCAGTAGTTCTTGATCTCATTGTCTGTCCGCCCCGGAATTCTTCCAGCGATCAAGGACCACCTAATTAATTTATGAATACTATTAAATACGTACGCTCGATATCATACTCATACGATCAAATATAATCCATGTCTACTTTTGGTGTATGCTTAATTGAACATTGTTCAATTCATTAGTTTCCCATTGCAATTGGTAATTTGGTATGCTATTGCATGCATGAAAACTTTAATTGAACAAAGTAATATTGTATGTATAATCAAAGATATAGATAAAGTTTTAGGAAAACTTTATATGGTCGATGTGTAGATTAATATGTACCTGTTTCCGAGAAGTTTATGTAGTCTCACAATGAGAACTTCTTCATCCGCAGAAATGTTACCTCTCTTAATACCAGGCCTAAGATAGTTCACCCATCGCATCCTGCAACTCTTCCCACTACGTTTTAGCCCTACAATTCAATTTTTAATTTGTTTCACAAAGGAAAGAAGAAAAAAATGGAAGCATACAGTTAGACATATGACATTATGAAGTAGCTCATAGTCATGACAAGTATCACTACTATAAAACTATTCTAAGGGCAAGTTTGGAAGTGATTCTAGCCCTCATGGGGAGAAGCATCTCCCACGTGCTTCTTCGTATAATCACTTTAGTATTTTTCAGCGATTCTGGGAAGAAGCATGTGCTTCTCTATAAAATCACTTTAAACCACTTAAAGTGATTATATGGAGAAATCCTCCATATAAGTGATTATTGGCATATTCAGAATCACCCACAAACGAGTCTTAAAAAACAAAGTTCAAATAGCATGTAAGAAGAGTCAAGCCTTTTTCAACCTCATTTAGCACAAAAAGGTCTTAAAGGTTTCTTTACACAAAAGGCACAATAGATTTGTGGCTAAGACATCCACAAAAAGGATCTTTATATTAAGGTTAATGTGGATGGAGCTTGGAAAAAGGACTCTCTGCAGGGTGGTGTGGACTGCTGCTTGCGTGATTCTGGGCGCAGATTGTTGGTTGGTATGAGTAAGGCTACTCTCCGGAACTCTGCGGTTGAAGTGGAAGCGGAAGCTGTTTTGGAAGGGCTAATTCTGGCCAAAGAGAAAAACTGTCAAGAAATCATTTTTGAAAGTGATTCAATGGATGTTGTCTCTTGTATGAGGGACGAAAATCTGCGCGGCAACTGGAGAATCATCCCACTTATCTTGGAGATCAGGAGACTCTCTTCATGGTTCACCTCGGTCAAATGGGAATGGGTATCTCGTCAAGCAAATCAAGCTGCGCATGCTGCTGCAGCTCTGTAAAACATGAGGGTGCGATCTTTGCGTTGGGCCTCACAGCCTCCTCCCTCTTTGGTTCGGGTATTGGCTAATGACGGTTTGTCGTGGCCCCCTAGTAATTAGTTTTGGTTATAAGGTAAGTTTACTTGTTGTATTTCCAATGGCCACAATGGCTCTTGATACATTGTTAACTAAGAAGAAGAAATATAGGAAGAAGAAGATGATATTTCATTCAATTGTAATAATGAACATTACAACAATGAGAGTTATATTCTCTCCAACAACACATTAATATGCTCTTAACCACTTAAGCTACAAGATCTTTATTTTTAAAAAAAAATTGTAATATATACGTTACGTACCTGCTCTTTGAGGAAGGTCGCTCCATTTTCCTTTTCCATATGTGTTAATGTAATTAGAAAGGATTTCATCTTCCTGGGCAGTCCATGCTCTCCTGTTTATCCCTTCCTTTTCATAGCATGGTCTTCTCCTCATATATATATATATATATATATATATATATATCTCTCTCAAACCTTGGCACACCGACAAAAGTGGTCACTTGCCAACGCCCAAATAGCTTAAGGACCACTTATCCTCTCTCATTTAAAAAACAACCAAGCTAAATTAATCCGCTCAACAATCACGTGTGTATATCTCGACTGGTAGTGTGACTGTCATATCACTATGTGGTGTTATCAATTCCCTCATATTATAACAAGCATTGCATTGTGACCTTCACGCCTAGAAATTCTCACATTGACTCCTGCATAAATGTAAATGCATCGGTGCTAGTATACCAACCATGAATCCTTTACTTGTAAATGTCTTTACTATTTCCTAACTTTTAATCCATATGGTCCATTCAAAATCAAATAATTAAAGGGCTCAATAATAAAGCTTAAGAATGTGTTTTAGTTTGAGCCCTTTGATTTCTGATCGATCATTTAAAATTAAAAAAAGTCAAGGATGAGAGCAATGAGAAGATCTAGATTTTTGATCAACCAACTCTCTAATGGATGGTTTTTGAATTTACTTTTTTGAGTAGGATACCAAACATGACCTTAATTTCTTACTTTTCCGTGACCATCCATATATGCGTACGGATTCTATCCAACAAAAAGGATAACGATAAGATTGTGATATGTACTAAATTTAGCCATGAGCAAAAACCTAGACCTCATGTTCATATAAAAACATTAGATTGTATCGTCATCTTACCATATATATGTCAACACTGAACTAGTAGATATGAAATAGACTTATCCTTACTTCGAAAGACATCAACCATGAAAACTGGTACATCGGGGGACCAATTGGTTGAATTAATTTAAGTTTTGGTTGCTGCAGCTGCTGCTGCGACATGCAATAATGCAAGCTAAGCTACAAGGCATTTTCCTCGGAAGCCTGTGCATGCTGTTCTGGACCAGACAGCGGTTGTCACTTGTAACAGTGTGCACTGTATGTTGATCACGCGACTACATATGAGTCGCATTATGCATGCCACGTGTCTAACTTTCATTTTCCATGGTCACATATCAATTCAATCCTTCGCAAAAAGATAGGGAAAAAAAACGTGACATATTAACAATTAGGCCTTTGTTTTAAGTTTTTGTTTAATTTGTATGATATGAATCTGATATGCTTTTGGTTAAGCTTGCACACTAGCAATGGTTTTAAATGAACCACACTAGAAGCCTCATCCAATCAACTGAAATAACTGTATAGATGAAGCAACTGGGCTACCTAACTGCTACGACTACGGATGTAATATGCGCCTAACCAATTTGGGTTTGGAGCTTTGGACTTACGCCTTCACCTTGGGCCTACATATTGCTATCACCTAAGGACAACATAAGTTCGGAAAATGCTCTCCCATCATCTAAACACGCTATAACACCATCTCCACGAGAGTTTCCAAATTTTAGCATAAATCAGATTCACATGTGACACGGTCTTAAACCTTGATGATTTTGAATCCCACCCTCATCTAAGATGCAAGTTTGGTTTGGACAACAGCGCAACCCCAAAAGTACACAAGTTTGGCTTGGAGACAAGGGCGCAACCCCAAAAGTATGCAACCCCAAAAGTATGCAAGTTTGGCTTGGACAACGACGCAACCCCAAAAGTCGGTCCAACGCTCGTGGCTGGTGACGAATCTGTCGCTCATTCATCGCCGTGTTAGCATCACAGGCCACGGGTTTCGTTCCGGTCGCTAGCACTGCTCTGTAAATTTGGGTATAAATTCATCAACATTTAGGGGTTCATGTAATGGTTCAAGTCTTTCATCTTTAGGGTAACATTTGAATTTGAAACGGGGCATTATGCCCAGAAAGTTATTTATTGTGTAACACTTGAAACTGAACCACACTCAGGAAATAACCCAAACTTGCATTTTTCTTTTCATATTCAATTCAATTTGATAATACCATACATCCAATAACATTTCGTCTGCCAGCTTATTTAGATATTAATCAAAGCACAGCACACAAGCCACAAAATCTTCAGAGACTTGCAGATTGAGGCGACGCCACCACATAATCCAAAACGATGACGCTTTCGAGGTGCTCCCTAACTTTGTCCTTCTCCACATTCGCCAGCTCCTGCTTCGAATCCAAACCTTCCAACTCACTCACCCCCGGAAGCACCGCCAGCGACGCGATCGAATACCCTTTCGCTCTCGCCGGAGAGAAGTTCTCGCCTGTGCTAATCTGATTAATCTCCGCAAACTTCCCCTTAATCCCTTCAATCACACCCAAAATCTCAGATTTCGATTCTTCCCCCAAATTTTCCTTCAATTTCAAAAACGACACGCGGATTGCGGACCCCGGCGGTGGGGCCACTGGTCCCTGAACGTCTTCGGCGACCCAGTCAACGGCCATGACGTCGTCGCAGATTGGGAGGACCGAGTCTTTGACCAGGCTGAGGTGGTTCGGGTGCACAGTATAGGAGCTCAGGTCGTCTTTGGTGCTGTAGCGGCTGTGGAGGAGATGGGTGAAGGCGATGGGCGAAGATCGGGTGCGGTAGAGTGGGCCGGCGGTGAGGTGGAGCGTCAGGTTGAGAGAGGCGAGGCCGTTGAGGCCGTTGACCATCGCGTTGACCTTGGACGGGTCTGTGTCGTCTTTGACCTTGAAGAGCACCACGTGCTCCACGATGGGTTGGGTGGCGGCGGCGGCAGAGGCGGAGGAGGACATGTTGATTTTGGGGGTGAAGCGCGAGGGCGAGGGTTTGGAGAAACGAAGGAGGGTGAGTTTGGGAGCTGAGAAAGTGCGAGAAAATTGAGGGGAGAAAAGTGTGCCGCTTGCCCTCACAGTCAGGCTCATATTCTCAAAAGAATCCGAAGAGTGTTGGGTGGGTGAGACGAGAGAAGCTGAATGGTTGGTTTCTGCAGTGCGATAGTGATGTTTGGTTTCGAATAAAAAGAAAGAAAATGGTTGGTTGCTCCTTAAAACAATTGGGCCAAACAGAACTGGACTTACAAATTTGTGATGGCCCATTTGAAATTGGAAATTGAACATACAAACACTGGGGAAATTGTAATGGTATGAAAAATTCAAAAGCCGATAGTCCGAAATTAATGAAACGTTACAGAATCTCTAAACTACAAAAGGAGGGAGATTTCTCACACACACATTACCACTGATCAATGTCCTTTTCAATTAAACTATACCTCGCCTCGGTGGCCAACTTTAGACTGTGAGAAATATAGAGACTCCATAGTGATTTCCCGTTGAAAATAAATAACAATAATAATAATACAATTACTATTGAAATTTGAAACAAACATAATATAATGTTATGAGTGTGTTCAACTTAAACATGTTGATTTAAACATTAGAAATGAAGACTGAATTTGATATACTTGGAGTTGGGAAATTTGTTTGGGCATACATCATAGGTGAACAAATGTTGTAAGGTTTGATTTATGTGGTGGAAGCTGCTCCTTCAACTTGTTGCAACTGCTTCACCTTTGCAATGTATTCAGTCATTGCTTCACCTTTGCAATGTATTCAGTCATTGCTTCTTCTTTGCTCTTCCCTGATTAACATGCATACAATTATGGTTAGGAAATAATTATGGTATTAATTTTGTTAATTGCTATTAAAATTTAATTAATAAATACCTTCAACTGCTTTCCATGCATCCCATTTGGCCCTCTCTGTTGGGCTGAAAAACCCAGGTCGATCTGCATAAATAAGATACATTATGTATATTAATTAATTTAGACAAGAGTTGTTGAGTGAAATTAAATTGTAATTAAAATTTAAATTAAAGAAGTTAATTGATGAAAGAACTCACTGGTATTAACCGACCCAACAGTTGCCTGCTTGTAAAGGCCATACAGTATTAGTTTGTCTGCATCCTTTGTTGCTGGGGGCAAAGACTTGGCCTTCTCTGCATATTCTTTGAATTCCTCCTCCTTCCATTCATACTCCTCAACAATTAGATGCTATAATTGCCATGCAGTATCTCAAATTCTACTTCAAATCACAGTGTAAACTATATCTATAGATGATGGAATATACTTGAGAGAGAGAGAGAGAGAGAGAGAGAGAGAGAACCTGCAGAGCCATTACAGTATGCAAATGGAAATTGCTAAGCAGAGCCTTTGTTGTGGGTCTTCTTCTTCTACATGGTGGTGGAGTGCATGGACGAGATTCACAAAGAACATATTCTTGTACATACTTATGAACATCGTAGATGATTACAATGAATGAATTACAGACATGGGCTCCATTCCACTTACTACATCATATTTTCCCACATTAACAGTTTCTTGTAACGGTTTATAACCCTTCTTTTGGCCCAACTATAAATTTTTACAGGGATGGACTATTATTTCTTATGTGGGTAAAAATGTAAATACAATGCTATATTCATTTCCTCAAAGGAGAAAGCTTGAAACTTAAAATCTTTGTGGTATGACTAATTGGAGATCTATTTGGATGGATAGGCTAATTTTTTTGGGGAAGGGCTGGTTGGGCAAATTTTTTTTTTTTTGGATGGGCTGGTTGGGCTAATTTTTGTGAAATGAGGTGTAATGCCTAAAAACTAGCCTTGCGCCGTCGAGGTCGAGCTGCTTCTACCTAGTTTTTGTGTCTTGCATTTGAGCTTTTGGCTTTATTTGTATCATGTTTCCTTTGGGTTTCTTTAGAGCATGTCCACTCCAAAAGGCTAAGGCTAAGAGCAACTCCACCGCAGCCAAAGAACCGGACAAAAGGCCCCCCGACTTGGCCCAAACCACCTCCAGCGCACGACATCTAGCCCGGGCAACTGCTGGGTCCCACCAGCCAGGGCAGGCCCAAGGGCAAGTTCCGCCTGGGCTTCAGCCCGAGTTTTGTGACGTCATGCTGACATCAGTGCACGAAAATTCAATTATTTTTTTACTATTGTGCCACGTGTCGCGACAGGGACGCTCCGATCTTTTTTTTCCAGAAATCCGACGGTCCTCGTTTTTTTGGCTTAAAAAATTGTAAAAAAATTCGAAAATATTCTGAAATTTTAAAAAAAAAATACCAAAAAATTCTGTATTTTTTCCCTATAAAATACCTAACCATTTTATTTACTTTCCACACCAAATCTTCATACAATTCTTCTACATCCAATATTTTTTACTCTCCACTCACATTATTCACTTTCCACACCAAATCTTCATACAATTCTTCTACATCCAATATGTTTTATCTGAAAATTTAATTACAAAAGATTATCAAAATTAATGGTTTAAAGTACAAAAAAAATATAATAAATAAAGTACAATGAATAGTATTTACCTTAGACTTGCCCTAGACTTTACCCTCATGGGTGGAACCATAAATGGCAAGGCTGATACTATTCACGTGAATAGTGGCAGCCCTTACTTGCCCTTGCCTTAGACTTAACCCTTATGGGTGGAAGTACTCTAAGGCTAAGGCAAAGGCAAGGCAAGGGCTGCTACTATTCATGTGAATAGTGGCAGCCTTACCTTTTTTGGTTCCAACCCAAAAGGCTGTGGCAAGGGCAAGAAAAAAAAAAGAATATGCAACAAAATATGAACTTGTTATGTATTTATAGGGAAAGTGAATAAAATTGTTATGTATTTACAGGCAAAACATCCATAATTTTTTGGTTTTTTCAATTTTTTTCATTTTTTTTTTGCTCGTTGACGTCAGCACCTTCGAGCCGAAGCCTAGGCAGGATCAGCCTTTGGGCTTGCCTGGGTTGGTGGGACCTAGGCCTTGCCTGGGCTACTGGTTGCGCGCTGGAGGTCCAAACCCTTTAGAAAGGGCCTCATGCCCTGGCAAAAGGCCCTGCGCTGGAAGTGCTCTTAATGAGATTAGATTTCGACAAAAAAATAAAAATCTTTTTAACCAAACCTTGCATTAGGCTAGAGCCCGCCCTAATCATAGTGTAGTTTCGCCTAAGACTCGTATATTTATAGAGTTTTATCTCAAAAAGTATAACAATTTAATTTTAAGAAGATTTACCACTTAATTAACCGTTTTTATAAACAATTCATTTTTCGACGTGAAACCATTGTATTTGATACATAATTCATAATAAAAAGTTAGAGAGTTTTGGTTATAGACAAGGCCTAAGTGACGCTATTAGATTAGGGAGAGAGAAAAGTCTAGAAGTGAACAAGTACGACATATATGGCAGGACTTAGATTTGGAAGAAGTCACTCACTCATTCACTCCATCTACCCCAAATGCAAATGCAATTCTCCCTCCTCTTGTCCATGTGCCTGCTTTCATATGGGACTTTTCGTCATCCTCCACATATTCCTTGTACAAACTCCAAACACCTTTTTCGACCGAAAAAACAAAAACTCCAAACACCTTTCTTCTCATAATGTGTCCCACGTGCTTCAGGATGAATAGTATTTAGGATAAACACCCCTTTATTTTTTATTTTTTATTTGATTAAGAACACCCCTTTAATTTTAGGTATATAACAACTTGACCCTTATCTTTTAAAAGTTAGTAAATACAACCCTTAAAGTTGTCAATTGTCAAGCAATTCGTACCGTCATCCGTCTAACTACAAAAATTTATTTAATGTGGCACTTGGTGAACCTTAACTTTTAAATGTTAACTTCACAAATTGATGAGGAGTCAAATGGTATAAGAATTCGTAATTTTTTAATTATTTACATGCCCGTTTGATAACCATTTCAATTTTAGGTTTTATTTTTTATTTTTTGTGCTAAGAGTATGGAAGAAAATGAGATTTAGAATGGGAGTGAGGATGAGAGGGGATGATGGAATGGATGAGTAACAAAAGATAAAATAAAAACTTGAAAGTGAAAACAATTTCAAATATATTTTAGTTTTCACTTTTATTGCTTTTCTTTCACATTCTTGTCCCTCACCTTCCCTCTTAATCTCATCTCCACTATCACTTTCATTCGCTCTCTAAAATTGAAATGGTTATTAAACAGGTCCTACAGTATTCTTAACACAGAACTGAAAAATGTTATAGTACATATTCAAAAATTAAAAAATAAATATGTGACTGTCCAATATAAAAAGCCCGCGTGTTTGGTGGAAGGCAGAAACACTTGCCTTGCCTTTGAGATGGTCTCCTATTTAGAAAACCAATCGTGGAGATTACAGATAATCATTGAAATCATTGGAACTTTAAACAGTGATTAAATAATTAAGCAAAGCCCTGAATAACAACAAGAAGAACAAGAAGAAGAGAAAATCTGAATACGAGTGTGTGCGTATGGTGCACGGATTGGTACTGAAAAAAACTCAAACATCTTCTCTATCTATCCATCAAATCTATTATTTTGTCAAAAAAATCACCGAAACAAAAATTTTCAAAGGCAAAGACAAAAGCAAAGGCAAGGCTAAATGGGGCTTTGCTTAGTTGTTTTATGTTCAACTTGTGAAAACGACCATGCCCAATAATGTAGTGTACTTGAATTAGTGCTCCTAGATTAGTATCAATCATTGTTTAATTGGCGTGGCCATGTGGTTTTGGTTGTATTATATATGTAATTATTTAAGGAAGCCAGTGGGTAAGTAAGTATCAAACCATAATATATATGAATGAATGAGAATCTTGTTGGCAATTGGATTAGATTAGTTATCCTTTCGTTAACTTTTTCCCTACTATATTACAAAATATAATGTCATCATTAACGTCATTTCAACTTGGGATCTTATCTGGTTCCTAACTCTCAAACTATTCTTCATGCAACACTAATTTATTATTTAATTATTGATATTAAGTGCATATATAAATACAATCTTATATTAAACAGTTAAGACGAGTAGGCGATTAATCGTAGCATTCTTCCAGATACATTTTAGTTATTTTTTCAGATAAGGGAAGTAGAAGGGTGTGTAGGTTCCATTCCATCACACAGGAGGAAGAAACAAACCAACAATGTTGAATGGTGTGTCCACCTGATACGCACATACACACTTTTTTCTTTTTCTTTTTTTTTTCTTTTTTGGGTCTGAGGAAATTTAGAAATTATATTATTTACAATGTGGAAGCTTGACAGAGAGTGGGTCCAGTTTGAATGAATTGTAGCTCAGCAGGAGGAGCAAATGAGCAGGTTTGGGAAGCTGTGGATAGGTTTGGAACCAATCTGGCAGATCTCCCGAGCCTTACAGTCTCACAGAACATGTGTCTCTACATCATTGGCAGGATTATAGATATGACTCTATCTAGACCATATTCACCGCTAAAAAATCTTTATGACGTGTGATTAAGAAAGATATTTTTCGAGCGCGCGCGAAGATACTAGTTTATGCATACGAACAAAATAGTTATTACAATTAAAATTCTCAAAGTCATAGGTTTTTCTTTCTTAGAAAAAAATAAAGAGACAAAAATTGATGTCATAAGCCGTGATCCAACTTTTCTTTGGGTACATAATTAAAGGAAAATTCAGCCCTTTCTGCTGACTTTTAAGATTTTTTTATTTTCATTTAAAGGTATTAAGTGCAGTAATGCACCAAGTTGATGGATATGACATATCAAACGTCTCTTCCTTTAGTGCCACTGCCCTTGAATTGAACCCAAAGAGAGGCGTGAAGGTGAAAAGCAATCTTTGTTGACTTTAATTTTCTTAAAGTAATGCCATGCCAAACCTGAATTTTATTCTTATTTTTTGTTTTTTATTATGCGAAAACGGAAAATTACAAGCAAAAATTACGGGGGCACGCATGTCCAAACAGATCAAAGTAAAAATGAAGAGAACAACTTAAGAGGAGCCCCTCTCCCACAATTTGGAGGGATCAAGCCCATGGCCCAAGGATCCCACAAAAATAAGAATGAAGATACTGTATTGATTTTAAAACACTTCTTTGGTTGGAAGGAAATTAATTTGAGTTGTAAAATCAAGGATCCCACAAAAATTATTGATTTGGTTTCATACACCAACCTCTTTCAAGCCAAATAGAAAGAGTTCGGTTTTGTCTGGTAAGCAAACACACTTGATTAAGAGTGTTTTGGTTTAGGGTAATCGCAACTACACTTGGTTAATGTTGCTCTAGACAAAGTAGATTCTTAAATTCGAACCATTTAATCATTAATGGATAGACCAATCTATTAGAGATAAATATCTTGCATGAATTACACATGCTTAACGATTTAGATCTTCATTTTACATGTACTTAAAACAATACAAGAAGCGAGTTTTATTAATCGAACATAACTCAACAACAATAGCTTTACATGAAATTTTACCATCTGTTTGGATAAGAAAAATAACTCGGGATTTAACTAAAAATCGGGAATTGAAGAGGTGAAATTGATATTTCCATTGGTTGGCAACTTAAGCATGGAATTTACTAAATGATGCGCGGAAAAAAATTGTGGAAATTGGGGATCAAAATTTCCGAGTTTAATTTCCACTAAAAGAGGAGTCATTTCGCAATTTCTATTGAGTATAAATTCATTTTTCACTTCGACATCCATAAATCCAAACACTGAAATTATTAATTGTCATAAATTTAAACGATGAAGATATAAATTCCGTTATTTAAGAATTATATGCAATTTTCTTCATCCAAACAAAGGGTGAAAAATTATGTATTATTAGTAGAAAAATGTGATTTCCCGTAATGGATAGTTGAGGGAAACTTAATGCAAGACTGCGACAAGTGTATGTTATTGTTATGTCTATTTCTATCTTCACGTGATGAGAGTGATACATATAAGAGTGTTATTTTAAAGTTACACGAAACTAGCAGAGATGTAGTTCGTAATATGGTCGAAGCGGCGAATAACTTTATCCGGGGCAGTAATCGCAGATTGCATCATCAATCACTACCAACGTGGCTAATAAATAGACCAATGGACAACCCATAATTGGGGGTATGAGGAAACACACAAGCAAATCCCAACTGAATAATAAATAAATAAATAAAATAGGAAATAACAGGTAGATATGGATTTTATACTATTATACGACAACAATATATTAAGAGGGCTAAAATATTGGACACACTGAGAAGGGGGGTCCGAGCGTGACTGTCAAATCTACATATTCTTTCTTTCTCTCTCTAAATTTTTTTTCAGAATTCAGAGGTGTTGTGGTCTGTTCTCCTCTCCTCTCTTTCTGTTCTCTCCTGTTCCGGAGATTCGATTCAATCGCCGATCTTTTGCAGCGTTTTTCGGATTCCGTCGTCTTCCTCTTTCATTCAATCTCTGTCTTAGCGCAGAATATAATGTTCCAGATTTTCAAGGTACGAATATATTAATTATTTAATTATATGTATTTGGAGAAACAGGGTTGGATATAAAAACAAAAAAGATATCTCTTTTGTGGTTGGATTTTTATTTTTATTTTTCTCATCACCAGTTTCTGTGTCTGCTCAATTTTCTTCTGCTTGCACATTGACCGTATCGGCTTCTTGTTTTTCATATAAAATTCTCATTTTTGCTGTGGGTTTTGAGAGTTTTTCTTCAAAGATATTTTGATGTTATGTAAATTTGGATTCTGAAGATATTTGCATTTTTTTTTTATAGTACGGCCATTATTCTTTTCTTAGTTTACTCAGTATTGTTTTCTACTCCAGCAGTTTTGTTCTTCTGCAACTGCAAATTTTCATGTACGGTTTCAACGCTTGAATTCCCAATTGGTCCTCCTTGTTTCTGCTGTTTTTGAATTTCATGTAAAAACCCAGTTTGGAATTCTTCTTTTTTGGGTTCATATATAAACTCAATTTGGGTTATTTAATTATATTTTTGATATTTTAATTCATTAGTTATTATATATCTTTCTTTATTAATCTGTGTATTTTGGGATGTAAAGATCAATAATGCTGTTTCTGCAGTAGTACTCTCATGGCCTCATCTTCTCTGCATCATTGACTGGCTTCTGTTTTTTTTGGGGGGGTCTTTGAGATTCTTCTTTGGGAACTCTGAGCTTTAGGTGGGTATTTTCTTAGTACATTAAAAAAGGTTCCCTTTTATGGAAATGGGATCTGCTTTTTCTCCCATATCATCATAAATAACAACAACAATAATAAAAATAATAATAGCAGCAATAATAATAATAATAGTAATAATAGAAACTCATGGCTTTAATCTAATTCTCCTGTGAAAAGAAGAACTCATGGAGGTGATGATTTCTTCGAGATAACTTGTCTCATGTACACCACCAATGCCTTCAACAGATGTTTTCTTTTTCTTTTTCCCATGGGTGGTTTGGTTAGTGCAAGCATGTACAGATAAGTAGCTATGATTATGAGTGTTTGTAAAAAGATAAGAACTTTATATTTTATTGCATAAAGAATGTGTCCCTTTCTTTTGGGTTCTTTCTGCTCATCATCATTTTCTTCTTTCTGTTCTTGATGATGCAGGACTGGTTCTGATCTGATCGAATACTGACTCGAAAATAAAAATGGAGGGTGACACATTTTCAGGGCTTGGCAATGGTACCCAAATTGATGGCAAGGTTTTGCAGACATTTCAGAAGAGCTTTGTTCAAGTCCAGAATATCTTGGACCAGAACAGGCTGCTCATAAATGAGATAAATCACAACCATGAGTCTAAGATCCCTGACAACCTCAGCAGAAATGTGGGTCTGATCAGAGAGCTCAACAATAATATCAGGAGGGTGGTTGACCTGTATGCTGATCTTTCAAGTTCCTTCACCAAATCCATGGATACTTCTTCTGAGGGAGACTCCAGTGGTGCTTTGAAATCTGATGCAAAAGCTGGGCACAAGCGGATTAGGCCTGCATAGAGATCATAATTGTCTTCCTCATTCTTTTGCATGGTGGGAAGAAAAGAGATTCACAATTCTGTTGAGATGGTAGAAAAAAAATTGATTAGATTCTGTAACTCTACTGTATCTGTGAACTATCCCTAGATTTTCACTCACTTTCTCCTTACATTTGTTAGATAATAATTTCCCAGAATTCCTATTTCATTGTAAGTCTGTAACTGTGGATCTAATTGAAGGAAAAAAAAAAAAGGTTAAGCTTGTTTATGTCATTTCATTTCTACTTTTTTTCCTGTTCCTGTTAATTGCTAATAAAAAGTTTATATATATTATATATAAATATATTTCTTTTGTTTATTAAATTACCATTCTCCCTTGTGTTTTCCCCTCTTCAACTTGTCAAGTTCTTTGATTTGCTCAGGGAATTTAAAGAGAGCTGATATATTCCTTTATGCCAATTAAAAAGAGATAGGGAGAGATATTTGAGATTGACAGGGCACAGCTTTATTTAACTTTTACTGTTTGTGAAAGAAGACTAAAATTTGATATGTGGAAGTATATGAATCTCCTTTTCATCAAGGATCAACATTAACTTTTGATGCAAATTCTTCCACAAAAACAAAAACCCTTTATTCCCCCTTTTTCCCAAGCTTTGCATTAAAGCAAGTTTCCTCCAGAGTTTTAACTGAGAACTGAAGTGAAGAGGTAGCAGACTTGTTCTCAGTAATCTCCCATGAAGCCAAAACTCCTTTTTTCCACACTTGTTTCTGCTGTTGGTGTTGCCGAGCAATTTGCTGTTTATGATTATTTTTCCTTTCTGTGTTATTGTGGGAGTGTGGAGAAGTGTACATAAAAACAGGCATACATCTCTGTGAAGATGCTCTGAAATAATTGGAAAGAAAGCAGCTTTTTAGATTAGTCTTTTTGGTTCCCAATCACACACCACCACATGAACAGAATCTCAGATAAGAGATGATGAGCTTTTTTGACCCATTTTTTTATATAACAAAATTATTTATATTTGTTGTGACCAATGGCAGTCCTTTTGATGGTACTGGTAGAGAAAATAAAGTATTCCATAGGTTGTTTAAAACAAAGCACTATAGTTCCAAGAGACAGACAGATATGTATAAACAGTGACCCCCAACAACATGACAAGGGACCCAAATCCTCTCTCTCTCTGGGGATGGAACTCAACTTCTCCATGCTTATGCTTATCCCCTTCCATCTACTTTAGGCTTTTTTTTTCTTTTCTCATTTAACTTTTCCCTTTATTTATTTAGTTTTTGCAATTTTTTTATTTCCTTTAGGCAATAAATGACCTTTATGTATGACTATCTTCAAGTTGATTACTTCTCAGCACATATATATATATATATATATATCTCTCTCTTTCTCTGATTGAGTATATGTCTCTGTTGATGGACCCCTTCATGTTGCAACCTAATTTCCTGATCTTTGGAGTGGAGGCCCACATGACTGATTGCTGGAAATAGCTTTGGATTTTGAATATTCGTAAGAGAGAGAGAGAGAGAGAGAGAGAGAGAGAGTGATGTCTTGCACACTTCATATACAAAATTGGTCTCATTCGACCACCCATTTGTTTATATGTTAAAAGTAGTATGCCTACGGTCACCTGATTGGTGTAGTGGTGTAAAATATACCGTATTGGTATATATTAGGTTTAATCATATTTCGTGTTGTACTCGGTGTAGAATAAGATTGTTCATGTTTAACACATCCATCTTGGCACGACCTAATTTCTTGTTAGGCCGCATTAATTTGAAGAATTTAATTTGCTACTGTTATTGGAGATGCTCTAATATTGTATTATATCCTATTAATCGTGAGGAATGTACGCATCTCGTCAGTGGCGGATCCAGGATTCTGTGGCCAAGGGGGCTTAGTGTAAAAGTTCCGAAATTTTTTTACAAAGAAAATAATGCTAAAAAAGCCTTTTAATCCGTCATTCGAAATTTTTCCTCTACCTCAGTAGCTATACTATATTCCAACCAATCATACTCATCAAACCATTGAGCAATGAAACGTCTATTAAATCCTGATTGATTAGTTTGTGGGAATTTATAACTTCTAGGTTGACAAGGTCCCTTTTGTAGATATGCTCTTCGGATCTCATCCCGAATATTAGGACTATAATCTGTCATTCGAGGTCTTAGTCCAGGATTTGCCTAAAGATTAGCTAATATCTCATTTACTTCAATTGGTCTTGTTGCATTTGAACTATCCGGACTAGACGGAGAAAGACTATCCGTAGATAATTTTCTTTTATAGAATCATTCCATAATTCTACAAACCAATTAATTGAATCAATCATTAATTTTTATCCAAATTATCAAATGAATATGAAAATGTCAATAACCTACTCTCAATATTCACCCATATCAATCAATATTCAATATACCAAATTATCATATCAAATATCATTCAATATTTAATATACTCAATCAACAATCAAGCATAAACGCAATCAATCTAAATTATCCATCAATATGATTCATATCCATAGATTTCATTACATTAAAAAAAATATATCTCAATATCAACAATATATTATCACTATAAATTTATTAATTTAAATTTTGACCTGCTTACTTGTACTTGAAAAAAAAGGGCGGCACAAGATGGTGGTGGTGATCGCCAATGGGCCACCGGCGAAGAGTTGATGGAGGTTGTCGGAGGTTAGGAGGTTGGGAGAGGTTAGGATTTGAGAGGGAAGCATTGGGGGACCCAAAAATTTTTTGGCGGAGGTGCAATATTGACTAAGTATGAAAAATGGTTTTTCGGAATAATCATTTTCTCAAGATAATTTTTGGCGGCTTTTATTCCTTACACATCAAATAAGAAAACTTGATTTTATGGGATTTTATTATGAAGTATATATTGACTTAATGAGCCATCATTTTTAGCATAAATCGTATTTTACACTAAAACCGAATTTTCATATTTTGATTTGGTGAGAATTTGATTTTCTAGTATTTTTATTTGAAACCAAATGGGGGGTACTTCCTTATTTACATTGTAAACTTAAGTAAATGGAGTAATATAAAAATAAATAAAAGTAAAAGGACAAAGACATTTACTTAAATGTTGAATTGGACCAAACGACGTCGTTTGGCAAGGCTGTTTTAAAAAAATAAACACACGCAGCGCGCGCGCAAGGCGCAGTGCAGCTGCGCAGCAAGCTTCTCCTCCTCCTGGGACTTTCGTCGAGCAGTTGGCGTGCATCCAAGGGGGCTTCCAGCAGCTATCCAAGGGGGCTTCAATGGAGTCCCTTGCCAACTTTCCAGCATTCCAAGGGGTCGTCCGACCCCTCTTGTCCCAACGTGGATCCGCCACTGCATCTCGTGTTTGTGACACCTCTTCATTGAAATACTCATATAAAATCGAGTATTAAAAACCCTTGTAACCAAAAGAAGGTATCTCTCAAACCTAATTAACAATGACAACAACAGCTGCACAAGCAACAACATTACAGTGAAATCATGTTATTAAAATTAGTCGTAATCTTGATCACACCGTCAACAGCAATACAAGCCTGCCAACAATGCAAATAAAAAAGAGTCCAGGTTTAATCCACTGGATCAGGTTAATATAAACTAAACTAAACACACAACCTGCAAGATCATGATCCTAATTAAAAACTGGATTAATGCTTTCTTTATTGTGAAATTAATTAAGGTAATCATCAAGGGCTAGAAAGATCAGATGATTGGGTCCCTAAACCAGGCCAGACAAATTAAACATTGCTATAACTTAACATGTGCAATCCTGCAGTGGGAATCTACTTTTAGCCCATTCTTGCCTTTCTGTTGTTCCTTGCATTTCCAGCAAAATGCAGGTTGGAAAGGACCCCAAAATGTCCATTTTGCCCCTTGAATTCGACCACAATTTATTACAGTAGACAATAAGACTCTGTGTCTGTTCCTAGAGGGTTTTGTAAATCATTATTAATTGGACCTAATTAGGTAATCAGACTATAATAATCCACGCCCATACTTGAAAAGACCTATTATGCCCTAATAACAATAACAATGCCAATAATGATGACGATAGTCCATTAGCTCCCCCTACTTTCTTTATTTCTTTCTTCCTAAGGAATGAGCTCTATGTGGTGGGTGGACAGATTTATCGAGCCCCAAATAATTTGGAAATCTACAAACTCATGTGAACGTCCCCAGTATTCTAATTATAGGATAAACACTTCATATTTTTAGGATTTCTTGTGTGTTTTTAGCATATTGTGTTCGTAATATAAAATACGTGAAAGTCATTGTATATGATAAGATTCGACATTTTTATATAAGAATTACAATTTCATATTTTGTGACACAATATTTCATCCAATGCCATTTTTAAATTGTAGTCGTAAGCAATCATTTGCAATAAGTTGGTTGAACCAACTGCTTAAGCAAGTTATTAAGTTGTGATTGAGAGAAACATGTGGTTCCACCTTGCACATTGTAATGGAAAAAGAGAAATTTCACATCATTACACATAATATAACCCCAAACACATCGAGATCTTACAAAATCTCAATATGTGTTGAGAGTAATTTTATAGATTAACTTTAAGTGTCGTTTATTTTTTGTGGCATCTAAGTAATTTTATTACCTAACCAAAAAATGAAGAAGTTATTTTATTACTAACAAATAAAGTAATTGAACTTACTAATTAGGTATTTGTTTAGTGGTACTTTTCTTCTCAATGTTATAATCGGTTTCAAATTTGATCCATCTTCTCTCCTATTGATCCAAAAAACAAATTAATTAGACAAAATTCTATAGCGAGGGTACCATATATGGACTTCTCATGTGGACATTCATATTAACCATATGATCCATATATGATACCCTCACCATAGAACGACTCACTAGATGGAACCAAGATATTTGCCTTAAACTTTTTACAGATTATCTAAGAGCATAATGAAACAATTTGGGCCGAAGTTAAACATTACAGCCCAACCCAAGTTTAATGGACGAAGACCTATTTTGGGCTAATTTCTGGGCCTTTGGGCCATCGTTTTTTTTAAAGCCTTGTACTCGGCTAAAATTGCCAAACAAAAAAGAAAAAAAAGAAGAAAATATAGGAGCAAATATCATCCGTTCATCAAACTGACAACATATCGACCGTGCGATTATCTCCACCTGTACTTATAAACCCCTCATATCCTTAACCCCAAACCGGGTGTCAACAAAGCTAGGGTTGCAGAGCTCCCGCCACCACATTTCAGATCTCACATCTGCAACTTCCACATTCGCGACAATGGCGACCCAAATGAGCAAGAAGCGAAAGGTTAGTCCTTCTACCCTGTTTGTTTCCAAGAGAAAACACAAGAAAATTCGATCTCAGGTTCAACTAAAGCTCTTGTCTTTATGTTTGGTTGCAGTTCGTCGCCGACGGAGTGTTCTTCGCCGAGCTGAATGAAGTTCTCACGAGAGAGCTCGCCGAAGATGGCTACTCTGGCGTTGAAGTTAGGGTCACACCGATGCGTACCGAGATCATAATCAGAGCCACTCGTACCCAGAACGTGCTCGGTCGGTTTATCATTTTTATTGAAATATTTTATTTTTGTGACCTTTTTAATTTAGGCATGTATTTTGATGATTTATTGATCGTGTGCATTTTATAATAACCATAGGAGAGAAGGGGAGGAGGATAAGGGAGCTAACCTCAGTGGTACAGAAGAGGTTTAAGTTTCCAGAAAACAGTGTTGAGCTTTATGCTGAGAAGGTTAACAATAGAGGGCTTTGCGCTATTGCCCAAGCTGAGTCTCTCCGTTACAAGCTTCTTGGAGGCCTCGCTGTCCGCAGGTATATGATTTTATCTTTATTTTTTTTATTTGTATTAGTGATCTAATGATGAACAATTGTAATAAAGGCCTCTCATTTTTTTTTCCTCATAGCTTTTGATTTTGTTGGTGAGCTATATTGTCAATCTGATTCAGTGTTTCGGTTTAAAATTATGAATCTATTCTTTTGTATTGAAGTGTTATTTTCAATTCTACAATGTGCTGTTGAGACAGATTAGGGATGAGCTTATTTAGTGTTTGGGTTGGTTATTATTTGTTCTGTATCTGGATAATGCGCTGTTTTGCAAATTTGGTTTTTGTCATCTACAAAGCGTATTGGTGTTCTCGTACCAACTTTGTGTCGGAAGATGACGAAATTGATATATATATATACTCCATGCCATCATCCTCATGAAATGCCATTGTTTTCATGCAGTAACCGTGAGGAGGGTACATTTTTATACATGGCTTCCTGTATGCTTTCTTGTTAACAACCGTGTTTTAGCCTGGGTTTCTAATAGACCAGCCTCTGTTCATCACTGAGCCATTTATAGAGCAAATGGGGTTTGTTTGTATTGGTTTAGGTCTACAGGTTTTATATATAATTCAATAGTTTCTGTTCAAACTTCTGGCTGGGGCTTGAACATTTTCTTGGTAGTAGAATTTTTTATTCATTTGAGATATATGATGTATAGTTTTGCCTATTTGTTAGTTGTTGTTTTCTGTCATCTACAAAGCATATTGGTGTTTTTGTACCAAATTTGTGTCGGAAGTTGACAAAATTGATTGACATCCTCCATGAGATAATCTTCATGAAATGCTTTTGTTTTCATGTTGCAATCTCAGGGAGGGCAAATCTTTCTATTGGACCATTACTTTTAGTCTGGCCTGGTGTTTCTGACTTGCATTTTGTATTTGAAATATAAGCTGTATTGTTTTGCCAATTTGTGAGATGGTAGTTTTATGTCATCTACAAAGCATGTTGGTGTTTTCGTACCAAATTTGTGTCGGAAGATGACGAAATTTATTTACTTCCTCTCTGAGATAATCCTCATGAGATGCTCTGGTTTTCATGTTGTAACCTTAGGGAGGGTACATTTTGGATCGTTACTGTTATTTAGGCCTTGGGTTTCAGACACTCATCTAGTGTTACATACATAATCTTGGATATTGGTTTTTCTCAGTTTTTCTACGTAATGCAATTGCCAATGATGATGATAAATTGTGATTCATGGATGGACCCCATTTACGTGCAATTTTGTATACTGAATATATGCTTAATGTCTAATCTACCATGAACTGTTCCTTTCAGGGCCTGCTATGGTGTTTTGAGATTTGTCATGGAAAGTGGGGCCAAAGGATGCGAGGTTGGTCATTGGCAGTTTTTGATACTGGTTTTCCTATCCCGTTTTGAATTTGATGTTATATGTTATTGTTACATTATTAACAGGTGATATGTTATTGGTATAGGTGATTGTTAGTGGAAAGCTAAGAGCACAGAGAGCCAAGTCCATGAAGTTCAAAGATGGGTACATGATTTCTTCTGGTCAGCCAGTTAATGAATACATCGATTCTGCTGTGAGGCATGTTCTCCTTAGACAGGTTTGTCCAGGTCACCTGTTTCTTCCTTCCGTAGTGCTTCATGAGTTGGTTTGTTCTGTACAAATGGTTCTCTGTTATAAATGGTCTAATCACTTTATGTATTTGCATACAGGGTGTACTTGGTATTAAGGTCAAGATTATGCTTGATTGGGATCCCAAGGGCAAGCAAGGCCCCATGACCCCCTTACCTGACCTTGTTACAATCCACCAACCGAAGGAGGAGGAGTATTTCAGGCCTGCAGTAGCAGCAGCGGCAGCAGTGGCAGCACCTGTTCTGGGTGCAACTGATATTGATGCCCCGCTGGTTGTGGCTTAAGTCCTTAACATATGTTCTGAGATAGTCATCCATTATTTGTAACTTCAATCTCGAGTATTTTAATTTTATTGTTTTCTTATGAAAAATTTTGCGTACCAAAAGATGGGACAGAGCATTTCTCAAATTGTGTCGCACTCAGACAATTTTGTTTAATATTTCCTTATTTTCAGAGTTGTTTATGTTCCTTCCCTCTCTCTGTCCCCCGTTGTCTTTCTTTTTGTCAAAGCTCCCTCTGCGTTGTTCCAACACAACATTGTTTTGTTATTTTTATTGATGGGAAATATGGTACTTCCAATTCACTTTCCGAAAAAAAAGAAAGACGGCAATTGCCAGTTCAAAGTCAATAGTTCTAATAAAAGACCAGGCTTCATCCGCATTCTTCCATGAATGTTAAATAGGTAAGCAAAAGTCGTGTCCAGCGCCTTATGCATGGTAATATGGTGATTTACTCCTCTGTTTGAGGTTTTAAGTTCGATTTTCTCTTATTTTAATATTGCTTGTGTGAAAAATAAAAAAAATAAAAAAAATAAAAAAAATTCATGGCAGTGTTTGGTTTCGTGCATTGCAAGTCTTACACGTTACAAAAGTGATCTTTAAAAAATAGGAAAAGAAAAGCTTCAACACATGTGTAAGTGTGTGTATGGAAGAAACACTGTTTGCATGTAAGGAGCGAAGTATTTGATTGAAGGGGTTGACGCGTTCCACGCGAGCTTCCACCTAGGCAGTGGTGCTTACATTTCTCAGTCATGCAAAACGGGCTCAGTGCTTCATCACGGTTTACCAAATGGGCAGGCAAGACCAAGCTCAGGTGAAGCAAAGGTGGGATCCACATGCACATCTTAGAAAGAACAAAAAAGAAGGTAAGACCAAACTCAGAAAACCTTATCCTGCAAGTAATAAAACAACAAAGCTGCCTTTAATGCAGCACTTACACTTGGAAATTGGTCCTCTCTGTCACATTTTTCTTGCAGCACATACTCAGAAATTGGTCCTCTCCTCTGTTCTCTGTGTTGTAACTTGTGTTCTTCAATGTTGTCATTTCTGTGTGCTGCTCTCATGGTTCTCTATGTTCCTTTGCCTCCAGAGGACCACTTCTCTGAGTTTGAAATAATCCCTGCGGAGGATAATTATCAGAACCCCCCAACTGGAAATGATCAGCAGCAACATGCTGAATGGTTTGAGGAGCAGTTGGAAGATGATCTCAAATGGTCTTTTGCTTTGAATGGGTACGCCTTCAAGTATTCAAACATGAAAAAAAAAATTAAAAAACCAATTCTTCTAACTGGGTTTACATTTTGATGAATCTTTTGGAATTTCTGCTGCAAGGTGAATCAAATTCAAATCAATTCCGAGAGAAATCACATCATGCAAATTAAATCATCAGTTCATTTTGTACAATATTAGTACTGGTTTTGATTCTCTCTTTCTCTCTCTCTCAGTGTGTTGCATGCAGCAACAAGCGAGTTCCAAGACATAGTTCTTTTGGACACAAAGCGATTTGGAAAGGTTGGCTAGCTATCACAATAAGGACTCTAAATCACACACACATATCAATTAATTGGTCACTTTTATTTATTTATTTTTTTTGTGTTGGTATATTTAGGCTCTGGTGATCGATGGGAAGTTGCAGAGTGCTGAAAGAGATGAGTTTATTTACCATGAATGCTTGGTTCATCCTGCTCTTTTACTACATGACAAGTATATATGCGAATATATTTTTAGCTTAGCTTAATCCTTTTTTCTTTTTTCTTTTTCCCTTTTGTGTCTTATTTCTGTGTAATTGGTTTCAGCCCAAAAACGATATTTATAATGGGAGGTGGCGAAGGGTCAACAGCAAGAGAGTCACTAAAGCACAAAGATGTAGAGAAAGTTATCATGTGTGACATTGACAGGGTGTGATGCTTCTCAAAACACACACACACACATATATATATATATATATATATGAGATTTACCATTTAAGTGAAAGCGAAATGATCTTCCATCTTGCTGTTTGGGGTTTGACACCACCCTCGCCCCCCCCCCCCTTTTCACCACATATTTTACCAAAAAAAGAAAAAAGATCTTCCATCTTGCTTTCATCCAAATCTGTATTTTTATCAGTGTTGGTTAAAATGTATATCTACTATTTGGTTGTGTAGCAATGTCCTTTAGCATGGCATCTGAAGGTGTTGCTTAACATGAATATTGCAGATGGTTGTCGATTTTTGCCGAGAACATCTGACAGAAAATCAGGAGGCGTTTCATGACGATAAGCTCCACATTGTTTTCAATGATGCAAAGTAAGTAGCTAGTTTGTCTTTCTTTGCTTTAATTTGTTGTTTAATCTCTCAATCGCAAGTGAAAGCCTTTAGGACAGATATTATGAGCAGAAGATATTGGTTTTCGGTTGTTAAGCAAGCCTTGATGTATGCCAGAAACAATCTTGGTCTGATAATGAACTGATATGTAAGAGTAATTAATGTGATTGAAGGGATGAGCTAGAGAAAACTGAAGAAAAGTTTGATGTGATTGTGGGAGACCTACCAGATCCAATAGAGGGAGGGCCTTGCAATGACCTTTACACCAAACCCTTCTATGAGCAAGTCATAAAACCCCACCTCAAAGACAATGGCATCTTTGTCACTCAAGTAAATACAGTAAACTAGTATGAATCAGGTAGCTTTGGTTCATTTCTTGAAACTTTTCCAAGTTGTGTCTTTATCTTGCTCTACGCTATCGATGAACAGGCTGGTCTGGCAGGAATTCTTTCCCATAAGGATATCTTCACTTCAATATACAACACTATAAAACATGTGTTCAAGTGTAAGCATTTCCTTTCATTTTCGGTTAACTTCATGTACCTTGTTTCTCTGTTGCATGACAAAGGTTGCTTTTCTGCAGATGTGATTGCATACACAGCTCATGTGCCATCTTATGCAGATTCATGTGGATGGGTTTTGGTAAGTACTAATTAAGTAATTAACCACCATGAAATTAGAATTAACTGAGGAGGAATTTTCTATCGAAACACATTGATTCTGTTCCATTTGATGCCTAACTACTAACATCTGCACACAGGCTTCAGATGAACCACTCAAATTGGACGTTGAACAACTCAACAGCAGAATCCAGGAAAGAATTAGAGGAGATCTCCTCTATTTAGATGGTGCTTCCATTGTGTCATCCACTGTAGTAAACAAGATGATCTGCACATCGTAAGTTGGAATGCTACAATTTCCATAACGAATTAAGAAGAATTACGTGACATATCAGTCCATATAGCCTGGAATTTGACAATGTTTTCTGCATGAACTCTCTATGGATAATGGATCATCCCTACCTATGCTAAAGTAAATTTTTTGTTGCAATGCAGGCTTCTGAAAGAAACTCAAGTCTTGACTGGAGAAAACGTAAGGTTCGTCTATGGGCATGGGCTTGCAAAGAATTCAGAAGAATAGGGGGGCTAATGTGCTATTGAAAGGAAAACCAATGATAAAGAATAAAAGCATCTGGGCATGTAGACTCAGAACTAATAATTGAAGTTTTTTTTGACAAAACCATTGGCTCAAATTCCGGATTTTAGGAAATAATCAACTACCATTGCTTTACCATTATGTCACTGGATTAAGTCCCCACCTTTTGGTACCCCAGAAGCAAACAAATGTTTGTTAGAGCAAACCCCATATCAACTCTACCAAAATCATCTAACTTCGACTTACTATTAAGTATTTTAGGTCAGACTTTGCCAAATTTAATGTAAAGCTGGATTTGATCAAACAATTTGCAACACATAGATGGGCATGGTTTGTACAAGAGGAGAAAAAATCCTTTGGATTTTTCTACGGTTAGTCGAACATATGCATATAGGCGAAATTTGACCATTAATATGAACATATGCTTATAGGCGAAATCTAATCATTAGTACATTACTAAATTTAAATGAAGCTAGGTTTGATCAAACAATTTGCAAGTTGCATTTGATACACACATGAGCTTGGTTTGTACCATAAAGAGTAGAAAAACCCTACACATTTTGTTAGCGTTAGTCTTTTAAACGTATAGAGTAAAATCTGACCGTTGATGCATTGTGAGTTCCATATACGTAAATTATTGCGTGAGATGGTGATATAGTTATCATACTAGTATGTCTTATCAATCAAAGATTGTTACAGATTAAAATCGTAAAGCAGAAGTGAAATTTAATTACGAACTCTAGAGCAAATAATCTACTTTGTACGAAGAGCATGAGAGAAGTTTTTTTCTTTTGGGGGTCAGTTGTTTGAAGGCTAAGGAAGGGCGGTGACATAACTGTAATTTCAAAAGTTCGAGCGTCCTATATAAAACCCGTAAACCGATTCGAAAATCAAAATCCCTTTTCTCTCTCGGTCGGTTATTTCCTGCAACACCCCGCCAATTACACTCCCTCTCATTCCGTCAACAATCTCTCGTTAATTCCAAATCTACCCGTCGTTCTATCCCGTGACTAAGTCACTAGCCTCACCGTCTTCCTCCTCAAATTGACTTACGCCTAGGGTTCCTCAGAATGCCGGTGCACCTGACGCCGAACGCGATCGCGGCGATCTCAGCCGGCGACTTGAACTCGAAGCCATTGGTGCAGGTAATCGATATTAAGCTCCTCGGCAAGCAGGAGAGGTACCGTTTCATAGTCTCCGATGCCGTTTCGTGTCAGCACGCCATGGTCGCTACGCAGCTCAACGACCGAATCAAGACCAGCCAAGTCAAGAAAGGTTCCATCATCCAGCTCACCGATTACATTTCCAACTACTTCCAGAACCGCAAGTCCGTTTCTCTCTCTCTCATTTCCGATTTTTGGTTAATTAAGATTGATTTTGGTTTTGATATGAGATAATTGCTTGTGGTTAGAAAAAGCTAGAAATGTGTCTGATGATTTTAGGACTTAGCTGAATTTAAGTTATGGAATCGAAACGAGTGCTATATAGTCTTAATCAAAGTTGAATATTATTGTGGTTGTTTGAGCAGTGATCAGAGGCAATTTGCGTTTCAAGGAATTGACGTTTCAAATTTTGATTAAATCAGTTTATGAGCTAACATTAAGTATCAGAAGTAAAAGTTTCACTCTATGTAACCATATGTTCAGGTTTTTTGGGGTGTCGGTTTGCATCTTGTCTCTAATAATTCAGTATTTTATATTGATCTTGGGGATATGTCAAAGTTAGCAATGGTACGCAATTATGCGTTTGATGTTCATCTATCTTGAGAAACGAAGAATATAATCTGTGCAATAAAGCTAGGAATTTATTTTTGTTGGGTTGAATCACAAGCTATGATGAGGTAAACTTGTATTGAAAAAAAGAGAACTTAAAAACTAATGTAACTAGAGAGCTTAAAAGCAGTGAGTTTTGACTTTCCGCTCTTTGTACAGGATTATTGTAGTGCTGAACATGGAAACTATCTTACTGGACTCTGAGATTATTGGGGATCCAAAACCATATGTTGAATCTGGTTCAACTGCTCAAAAGGCATTGCCTAATAACAATTTTGAGCACTCAGTCGGGGATGGCAATAACTATATGATTTCTCAACAATCTGTACGCAATGTGCAGAGTCTCAGACCTACTTCTCATTCAGGGACCTCTCTTAACCGTGGGCCGAATCTCAGACCTACTTTTCATTCTGAAAACTCTGTTCACAATGTGCCAAATTTCCGACCTACTGTCCAACCTCCTTACCAGCCACCCCCACAGTACAAAAATCATGGCTCAATCGTAAAGAACGAGGCACCGGCACGGATCATTCCTATTAATGCTCTGAATCCTTATCAGGGAAGGTGGGCTATCAAGGCAAGGGTCACAGCAAAAGGGGATCCCCGTCGGTATAATAATGCTCGAGGAGATGGTAAGGTTTTCTCTTTCGATCTCCTTGACTCTGAAGGAGGGGAAATACGAGTGACCTGCTTCAATGCTGTTCTTGACCGCTTCTACGATACTATTGAGGTTGGTAGAGTTTACTTGATTTCAAAGGGTAGCTTGAAACCTGCCCAGAAGAACTTCAACCATCTGAAAAACGACTGGGAGATAACTTTGGATGCAAGTTCAACTGTGGAGCTCTGCCCTGACGAAGATGGTTCTATACCAGAGCAGAAGTTTTCCTTCAGGCATATTAGTGAAATTGAGAATGTTGATAGTAATTCTATCGTTGACATTATTGGTATTGTGATATCTGTCAACCCTTCTGTTCCTATTATGAGGAAGAATGGTATGGAAACTCAGAGAAGAATTGTGAATCTAAGGGATTGGTCAGGCAAGAGCGTTGAGCTAACCCTTTGGGGAGATGTCTGCAACAGGGAAGGTCAAAGGCTTGAAGATATGTTGGCTTCTGGGTTATTTCCAGTTTTAGCTGTCAAAGCTGGGAAGATTAATGATTTTAGTGGGAAGTCCGTAGGAACAATTCATTCTACACAGCTGTTCATAAACCCAGATATCCCTGACTCTCATAGCTTGAGAGAGTGGTTTGATCGAGGGGGCAAGGATACTGCTTCTGTGTCGATTTCTAAAGACATTGTTCCAGGAGGAAGTAAGAATGAGATACGCAAAACTGTTTCTCAGATCAAGGATGAAGGTCTTGGAAGATCAGATAAGCCGGATTGGGTCACTGTGAAGGCCACGATATCTTTCATTAAAACAGATTCTTTCTGTTACACAGCTTGCCCATTGATGATTGGAGATAGGCAGTGTAACAAAAAAGTGTCAAGGTCAGGAAACAGAGGATGGCAGTGTGACAGGTGCGATCAAGAATTTGAGGAGTGTGATTATAGATATCTGCTTCAAGCCCAAATTCAAGACAATACTGGTTTGACTTGGGCAACGGCCTTCCAGGAATCTGGGGAAGAGATCTTGGGTTGCTCAGCAAAGGACTTGTACTTGTTGAAAGAGCAGGATGATGCAAGATTTGGAGACATAGTTCGGAGCAGTATCTTTAACCAATTCCTTTTCAAGCTTAAAATCAAAGAGGAGACGTACGGTGATGAGCAGAAGGTGAAGATCACGGTCGTTAAGGCAGATAAGGTGAACTATTCTTCAGAGAGCAAGTACATGCTTGACATGATTTTGAAGTTTACTAGGTAATGAACATGATCAAGTTTGATTTAACGGTTTTAGTTAGATGCAGCAGATTGCGCTCTGTGGAGATTATTTACACTTAGTATTGGACAAGCTCGCACAGAAATTGTTGTTCTGTGAATTGATGCCAGCATATCGGCATTTAACTTCATTTATATATAGGCCTTGTAAAACGTAGGCGTAGCCACGGGAAACTATATAAATTTCTGAATTGAGTTCATGGCGTTTTTATTTTCCTTTGCCCTCTATTATTTTCTTCTATGAAAAATGGAAAATGGAAAATTGCAATGAAAAATGAAGCTTATATAATTCACAGTTGTCGGCCAAAGTACGAGTTGAAGGAGAAGAGTAGTCACATATTACACGATTACAAAAGAAACATAAACCATTGCTTAACAGATACAATAAGATGAAAAATCATCAACAGTAAGTCTGCATCAGAATTCTCAGCCTCTCTTGACAGGATCGAAATTGGACACGCCAACTACGGCACCGACGAGCACGACCAGTACAACACCGCCGGCAGCAATGCTGAGCAAGAAGTTCTTGAGAGAAGGAGAGACTCCGGAAGCGGCTTCGGCCACCTCCGGGATCACCATTGAGGCCGTGAGCGCGGCTGCGGTCAGGCCGGTAACCGCCTTCTCCTTGAGGGAAGCCTTGACTTCAAGTCTCCCACTTGATCTTGATGCTGCTGCTGGTGTTAAAGCCCTTGAGGGCCTCACTGGCAGTGGCTTGAAGAAGGTCTCTGAGGAGGATTGGATCCTCTTTTGGCTTGCATTGGGCAATGGCATAGCCATTGTAACTGCAGTGGTTGATGCCATTTTGCTCTTCCAAAACCAACTGCTTTTCTCTGTGAATTTTTTGTGTGGTCAGATTGAGGTCTTGTTGCTGTTGTTGGTGGTGTGGGAGATTTTGAGAGAGAGGGCTAGATAGTCATGGAGGGGGTGGAAAGAAGAGCAACCTTAATGAGAGGTGGAAACCCTGTCATTTATCTTTGTCCTACGTGGCAGCCTCTCAATTGTGATTGGTGGATAAGGTTATCTTATTGGCCCAATCACCATCCAGACTGAAATTTGTAGACATCCTTCACATTCGAATCGTTTAATATTTATAGATTGTAATTTAAATTATTATTTTTTCCACATTGGAAAATTATGTTTAATTGGGCCATCGCAAAGTTTTGCCCATTATAATCCAAGTTAGACAATTTAATTGATCCATTTCTAACGGGCTTTTTAGTTCAGACTCGTCTAACTACAGGGTCGATACGTCACCGTTTCTGGCATTCAATGCAATTGAAACTCGATTTTGAGGCAAGTGCTCAATGTACATATTAGACATAGGAGGAAAAAATAAATTATAAGAGTATATGTATTTAAACAATCAATTTTGCAATGAACATGAATTCACTCAAAATTTGTATAAACAGTTTCTGAAAAGACAACATCGTGGTTTCCACCTCTCTCACAAATCTCAATATCAGAGTGTTGAGGCTTTTCCTCCTTCCACTGGGCATTCTTCATGCAACGAATTTGTCAGAAGTGTATTTCAAAAAACTTTCTCGAGATGAATTGCAACACTTCCTAACATTTTCCTTTTGGTTCCAATCAGATTTGTAGAGTCTTCTTCGTTAGCGCTGAGCCCTAGCAAATGCGATGAAAATTTCAAGTTGATGACATGATACTTCATCATTTTATAAGAATTATGCAAAGAAAGTAGAGGCCGGATAATCAATGCGACCATGTAGACAAAGAACTACAAGAGCATAGAAAGGCATGCTTCTCATTGCTTTCGCTAATCAAACATACAGAGTTATATTAGCTCAACAGCCATTGCTGGATTTTTTATGTGTGTTTCTGATTGGTCTTTATTATTTGAGCTAAGGTTAAAAGGCTTCAAGGCCATCAGCTAGTGTTGGTGCCTTTTGAGTCCTAGCTTGTTGCACATTCACATGAAATTGATGTTAAGCAGTTTGCATTTATGAAAGCTTTCTTATTTTAGGTGTTTGATCATCAATTGTATAATCTTTGTCCTCAGTCATGAAAACGAAGATTGAACTGGAAGCATGGATGAGTCATTAGTGTAAAAGAAGAAAGGAACGTACTTGCAGCAGAGAAAATTCTTGCACAAAGAAAAGATCACCGCCATGTCGGTGGAAGTTCTGAAGTAGCTGGCCCAACGTAACGGACATGAACTTCTTGAGGCAGGAGGTGATATTTTATACCAAGATCTTCAAATATTTTCTTCAGCTCTAAGACTAATTCTGATCTCCTGCTGCTCTTGTCTCCATAGTTCTGAAAGTTTATGGTATGCGTAACGTAAAGTGCCATTTTCATCTTGTTCACATCCTCAATATCCTTAACCACCACGCTATGGGTGGGACGCCAGTGCTGAGTCTTGCCATCCAAGTACCTGAAATTTTCACTTTCTTTTTCAGCAACTCGCGTGTACAAATTAGAGGTGTGCATGTGCCAGTGGATGTTTTGTATAAATAGAACGTAAGATAGGAAACTGAAGTATTAACAGCAATGCATGATCACATCACAAGTAAATCATTTCCCATACCAAAAGAGGAGAGAGAACAAAAGAAAAAAAGAAAAGAAAGAGGAGCTAGCTACCAAAACATACAAAATAGATTAATAAAACTGCACATCTGTGCTTGTTTTGATAAACTCTTGTTAGGAATATGTCAGTCAAAGAAACAACTCTTCTTTAGTAGGATAGCAGAATCACCCAAACATAACCTCTTTTATTGATGATTCCTTGCGAAAAATGTAGTTTGTAGCTCTTAAGTTCGTTGCAAGAACCTATCTGTTTCCAAGGATTCTAAACTCTAATCTTGTATGTCATGAAAATGTGAGCAATAGCACCACCAGTTTCAAATAAATTCCAACAGCTGCTATAAGTATAAATCTATCTGTAATTCTATAAAATGATGCTACATGCTTAATAATAAGTTGGTTGTACGAAACTGAGAGTACCTTTAGACTGTGAAATTCAATTCCAATAAATAATTGAGAAGCAGAGTAATTTGGAGTCAACATACGATTTTATTCTGCCTTTTAGAGAATTGATAGTGTCAACCGTCGTAGAAGCATCAACAGCAAATTCAACAGAATCACCCATCTCCGGGCTCCTATAAAAGTTGCTGATGGGTTTAGAAGCCAGTACTGAATTTGGATAGTATATTTTCTCATTGTCAAATCTCAAGAAGATCGTTGTCAATATGTTCATCTCTTCAACAATCATCTGTCAGGTTTCAATGCGTCAAGTGAAGTTGTTTTAGTAGCAGTAAAGTTATTTGAAAAATGAGGATTGCGGAGTTACCTGTACTCCATCAACAACACAACGGTCGCCTACATCAAATGGGTGCATCACAAAGACGAATATGATGGCTTCAAACACAGTTTTCGCAGTATTACCAAACACAAACACCACCAGTAAAAGCTGTGATGATATAAAGACCAGTATGTTGGTTGTCAAAAATCCCATCAGAAGTAACCACACAATAAGGATCACAAGAAGCAAAAGTCCTGAGGCAAGCCTATTCAGCTCCTCTATAGCTGTTTTAGTGTCATTTAAAGAATGTGCCAGTGATTTGCGTTCAAGGTAGACATTCACCTGAAAACAAGAAGAATGTTAAGAGTCATGAATTAAAATTCTATGTTGTTGACCAACAGAAGAATAGAAATTCACCGTCCACAACATATAGAATTAAGATCCTATGGAAGGGTAGCTTTAAATACTTATAATTTTGTGTGCCAACTGGATATCACAAGAAGCTCATAAAATGTTAGTTCTGGAAGTATAATAAAGAAAAGTTTCAGACCAAAAAAGAAAATAAAAAAACCAAATAAAGAAGTTACCAGCCAGTTCTTCAAAGCTTTTCTCTTGATCTTTCCACTTTCTGCTGCTCCTTCAAACAGAGGAAGTACAAGGTCGACCTCCTCCTTTTTCATGAAGCGCAAGAGATCATCTTCCTCAATGTGCCTAGTCCATTTAATAGAAAAAAAATAGTGAGAAAATAAAGTTCAAACTGCAAGTTGTCAAAATGTTGGAGGAATTTTTTGGAAAAAGATAGAAATTCTCACTTGCTGCCACGCTTGGCTACATTAAGGAAAATATCATAAGCCACAGCCTTTGCTTCCCACTCGCTAGTAATCTCTTTATTTGTCTGCTCGCCCTCCTCCTCATCAATGCTCTCAAGTGTGTTGGAGATGGTAGATAACCCAGAACTCCTTACAACATTAATCAACCCTTTCATGGTCCAAGCAGAAACTTTGTCTTGCTTAATCTTCTTGAGCTTTTCTACATCAATCACCTCTTGTTTGGCCCCTTCCTTCCCCTTATTCGCCGCGTCCTTCATATTTTTGAAACTCAACTGGCCAGTACTTGGTGTCCTTCCTACTTTTTCTGCCATCTCCATCAATGGAGGCCCTGAAAGGGTGCGGAGAACATACTGATGAAAGATTGATTCTTGAATCCGATCAAAGAATCTCGAGCATTGGAAAGAAGAAGCTACTAATTTCACAAACAAATTCTTCGCCAGCCATATGGCTGATCCAATTAGACAAGAAGCCAGGCCCCTTGTAACATAACCTAGAATCCTAGAGGTTTTCCTTGACCTCTTCACCCCGTGGCCGTCGAACAAAAAAGCCCATGCCAGAAGAATCAAACCCAACCAAATAAAAATCTGCACACTTCTCTTCAATCCATAAACAAAGTACAGAACTTTCTTCTTAAGCAGGAAGTTCATTTCAATCAAGAAAACTAGAACATTAATCAACCATTCTGTGACCAATCTACCACACAAGACAACCACCACCAAAACACACCATTTCCATAGTTCCAAACTCCAAATCTTCTTGTGCTCCAACTTAGTAACAGTCAAGCAAGCAATTAAAAACCCAACAACGCACACAAATACAATCAACTCAATCAAGACCAACTTTTTCAACTTCTTCTTACCGGACTTCTCACGCACCTTAAAATTGGCAGTCTTATACACCTCATCATCATCGTCTTCCTCGCCACCCGGTTCGATCAACGGTGTTCGTGGGGTTACGGGGGCTGATCTTAGAGTGTCTCTTGGAGTTGTGGCTGTGGCTTTTGAGCTTGGTGATGCCACATTAGGCGAATTAGCAGTTGACTTCAACTGGGTATCTTCATCAGTCACCTTCATTTCACCAGGAGGAACTGGCTCAACAAATCTCGACTTGGGTTTTGAGAACGCAGACCTCGAAAACGAAGCTCGTCGAGAAGCGGGTTCGGTTGGGACTTTCGGAGGCTTACCGGGTGTGAGACTTTGCCCTGAAATCTCTGGAGAAGGAGAAGCAGAACCTGACACTCTGAGGCTCCGAAGCTCCGTTAGCTCAAGATTCGAGCCTCGGGTTTCATTATTCAAACCAGTCTGTCCTTCGGTGACCGAAATCTGCAAAACGACTTCGTTTCTTCCTTTCTTCTCCTCCATGTCTTTTCCACCGTCCATGGCCACTTTCCACTGCTACTGTAGCGGAAGATTAGCGCTTCAGATACGCATTTAAATAGCGAATAAGATACCCTTTGAGTTTGAACCTTTTTTTTTCTCCTTTTCCGGGAAAGTAATGAACTTTCTGGAGAATCTTTGTTCTGTTGTCCGGAGAGAGACAGAGCATGAAGCAATTTTCTAGCCAACTGCTGTATAATGTGAACTTTGTGAGAGAGCAAAGTCTGAGAAAACCAGGAAGCTAAATTGTAATGTATTTAGTTAATATATAAACTTCTTTTGGAGCTGGAAATGGTTGACTGACTGGTAGAGAGAGCCGCGAAATTTAAGAACAAGTTGTACGTTGAAAACAAATCCAACAGCAACCCAACAAGACAAAACAAAAAGAAAAAAATGATTAACATTTCTGTCCTGTTAAATATATTAACAGTTCTTTTGTTATTGTTAGTGCTCTGCAACTTGTTGCGACCAAATTAAATCTGGAACTTTTAAATTATGAGTAAATTATGGCTCTTTTGTGGCAGAGCTTTCTAATGGAGCGTAGTGGTGCAAGTACATATCCTGTAATTGGAGATACTAATTATGGCATTTTAAAGCCCATGCATGTATGTTGTCTTGTCCTTCACTTCAACTTTACTATAAAGTTTGTAACTCATCATCGTGTTCATAGATCTTGAGCCTCTACATTTAGCATCAATATATTTATACGCATTTTAAAAAAATGCTAACCAATAAATTGATCTAATAACATGCAAATTCATAAATGAAAGTTAATTTGCCACAACCGCAAGTATTGCAGTTGAAAATATTAAACGTGCCCTCCAACTAGTGAGGAAGGTCCGTGTGTGTGTGTGTGAGAGAGAGAGAGAGAGAGAGAGTGGGGGTAGCGAAATTGGCTAGCAGTAGGGGGTGGGTCGGAGAGGGGGGTGGTTGATGCGATGAGATTTTTTTTTTTTTTTTT